>WBNO01019037.1:11201-186533 GCA_013400575.1 Peucedramus taeniatus | reverse complement strand
ACAGAGCACATGAATGGTAAGGCCACAATAGTCTCTGTTGGCAGTTATAGTTTCACTGGCTATTAAAGCAACTCCAAAACTGTCAATGGCTTTTGCTAATTATGCATATATTCTCTAGAATTGTAACTTTGTAAATAAATTTAATCCTGATGGAGGATCAAGTTTTAGTATTTCTGGATAAATTAAGCATCAAGTTCCTTTGAATATCCAAAATTCTGCTTTGTATTTCTCTCTGGGAAAGGGCAATTTTCAGGACTCGAGGATCCTCAAATACATCAATTAAGCTAAAATGATAAAATTTCAGCCATCAGGAGAGCCAGAGTTACATTCATACTACTTCAGCATGCAAAGGTAAAAAATATATTGGATGTCAGACTTTCCACCAAAAAATTACTAGAAGAAGACCATTCCTTTGTATTTCTCATCAAAATGTTGAAGTCATCATGGTGAAATAAAAATTGGTGAAAACTGCAGATAAGACACTAGGATTTGTAGTTATTACTGGGCCTAGAGACATGATTTTCCTAGTACTGAAATGATTATATTCAGTTTAATATTGTCCTTGGAAGCATCTCCCCACAGATGCACTTTTATTTTGCTCCACAACTCAAATGACCTGGTTTCTATTTCTCCAAATCACTCCTCCTGGAACATCTTAGGAAAATCTCCCTGGGAAGGGAATTGTGACAAGGGTTCACCCCAGCAGAGGATTTTAAGAGCAGGTTAGATGATCAGCTCTCACAAGCCATGGAGATATATTTAACCTGCAGCAAAGAATGGGGCAGATGGGTGACTCTTTTCAGTCTGTATTTCTGTAGTGCAGAATGCTCTATATCCACATCTGCAAGGAACAGCTGCTGCCTCACCTCTGGCATGCTGAAAGGATCCTTTCCTTTTGCTTTTAAGAATTTAATTCATGACATCCTGTTTTTATGGAGTTACAATGCTGTAATAACAAAATTTAGAAATGCTTGAAGTTATACTAAAATCTAGGTTTCATATTTCCAAGCTTAGCTAACAAGTTATAAAGTTTCAAGTCCAACAAGATATCAATAAACTCCAAAGATTATGCATTATTGAATCATGTTCTCATAAATTCCTGCTGAGTTACCCTTGTTGGTATGAGACACAAAACCAGTGACAGCATCCTGGTTCTGCTCCTTGCTCTGATACTGCCAGTGCACCTGGGTTGATCATGATCTTGCTGCTGCTCTCAGATGCCTACTTGTAAAACAGAATTATTAACAATGACAGAATTATTAACAATGACAGAATTATTAACAGTTCTCACCTTGAAGATGAGGAAGGCAGAGCAGTAAATATAAATATTACAGGAGGTGTCTCAGCACTGGCCTTTTCATGTCTCTTCCTCCCCAGGATACAAATACAGAGAGGAATGCAAAGTAGATATGACCACTGAATCTACCTTAGTTAATAGGCTGAAGTTGTTTTTTTTTTTAACCTGAAAAGCAAACCACAATTCTAACTTTGGTATTTGCAATGTCTTTTTCTGCACTAACAGCTTCACTGACAAACCCTGTCACTAGAGACTCAAACTTCTTTTATAGCTCCCTTCAGTCCTCACCTCCTAATGCAGAGGATGTATCTTGCCACCTGACTCACTCCCCTCCAGCTATTTTTAGAAGCTTTTCCATTTGATGGACCACTGCAGATCACATTCAAAGAGCATCAACTGCATTTAAGTGAAGTTACAGATGTGACAAACTGACAAATCTGTGAAGAAAAGCTAACCCAAACTACTCATACTGCTGTGAACAAATGAATCCCAAGATCATTCTCTCTGTTGTGGGTGACTGTTGTAAAGTTCTATGTTTATCTCATAACCCCATAGATACTTGATTTTTTTTCCTGTCATTTTCTCTCTATAAACATCTACAAAAGAGTTTTAAAAGCATACTTCTTCATGTTACCCAGGGGAACCATTTCAATCACTCAGTCAAACATATATTCATCAACTAAATAACACTTATTCATTTAAACTGCTGTTTTATTTACCCAGCTGAATTACTATTTTGGCATATACATTCGAAAAGACTGTTTTTAGCATTCAAGTGTATTTGCCTTTGAAGCTATCAGACAGGCAATCCATGACAACAGCAATGCAAACTCCCCCTGCTAAGTTGTCAGCAGGTCTCATCTGTGAGCTGGAGGTCAGATTCAAGGTGGCAGTGGATGGGACATGCCCAGTCAGCCTTTAATTTAACTGATGTCAAGCAGTGTCAGCCATGGAGGCAGAGCTGTATTTACACTGAAACCAGATATACTTGATTATTTATAACTACAGTATCCTACACTGTAGCTAAAATTAAAAATAAAAATGAAATCTAGCTACCAGCAGTGTCACACTACAGACATCACATTTAAACAGCAATTAACTCCAGTGCTGTGGCTGTGTGCCTCTATCATGGGGATGACTGCAAATTGCATCTTGATGGCACTCTTGAAAAATACCTAGCAGAATAAACATTCCAATGGATCAGAAATGAACTACCAAGATAATGCGGACAACCTCAAATTAAATACAAGGAATAAATATCACCAGGGTTGGTTAAATTCTCTTTACCTTCTTTTCCTGTAATTCTTTATTTCTTATAAATCACTGCTACAGACATAGCTAACCTTATCTTTTTATCTAGCTTATTTTTCTGTTGTTCTTTTTATATAGCCATGGATTTTCACAGATGACTTGGAATTCTGAAGAAATTTATGGTACAGCTGTGTAAAGAAAACCATTCAATATAAAAATAGACTCCACTGACTTTTTGCCAAAAAAGACCGTGTGAGAATTACTATGGTTCTTCACAACAGTTTAACTTTTTTCCTTAAGTAAATTTGCTACTTACATGAACAGACATGTCTTATTGTTCCAGAAAGGCAAATAAAATAAAAGTAGAAAATGCCTTTTCCATACAAATATCTTCAGTGGAAAAATCAGTGCTATGCACTGTTACCATACTGACAACTCCCTGTATGAACTTACACTTCAAATTATCTACTATCACCTAAGTGCCCTAGGACTCAGGTGAGAACAGATTATCTCTGGAATGTGTACAACGGATTGACTGCTACTGCAAAACAAATTCCCTCAGCTGCAATGAGCTAAAAAGCCAGGCAATGAGAGCCTGTCTGCAAGAGCTGCTGTGGCACATTTGAGCTTCAGTTACACTGAAGATGCTGAGGTACCAATGAGCTCTGCCTTGGGAAGTGAGGAGGAAGGAAGCCTCTGAGTGTATGAGCTTTCAGAAGTCCAGGAAAACAGCTTCTGGTACAAAACCAAATCCTCAGGTTGTCTGGTAAGCATCCTAAATTTCTATTGTGTCAAGAGGAAAGAAAATCTTCAATGGGAGCATCTGCACAAGAACCCGGCTCTGGCTCAGCTGCAGCCAATCACTGTGGCAGGGAAATGAAGCAGTTTGCTTTTACTAAAATATGACACACCTGATACACCTAAAAATTTAGGCACATCTTCACATAAGCATAACTTCACAAGAGTCATTGCTTTCAGAATCAAAAGCAAATTATAACTAAAATTAAATGAAGATCTGTTGGTTCACTGCATTTCACAAGGAGCAAATACATACTAGTATAGATTCCTAAATCGGGATAATAATTTCTCATTGCATATACCAAACTTCATCACCTAACTCTGAACAGAGCAACTCATGCTATCACCATTAACACACCCACAAATTTAAAACTCCTCTTGTGTTGAATTTAGCCAAATCCTTTGCTTTTCTGAGACAGCCCGTTGAGTCTGGTGTATTTTCAGAAGACCACATCTGCTAGCCTTCACAGCCTCCATCTTAATAGTTCTGCTTGCTAATGTGTTAATTAAGATCTACATTACATTAGCCACATAACTACTTAATAAGATTAATCCACCTGGAAAATGATGGCTTGTCTTGATTAAACTGAATGAAGGTAAGAGAAGTGACATTTAAAACACACTGCCTGTTATTACATTTTGATTGTCTGTTTAAAAGCGTCTAACAGGAAATAGCAGAAACCGAGAGATTCATGTTGTTTACATTGTTAATGAGGGATGAGTTTATCTTTTACAAGACGACAGAGAGTTCCCTGCAGCTGCTGCCGAGTCCTTACAGCGTGTGCTGGGTCGGATTCAGCAGGAGCACAGTCGGGGGTAGCACTGCTGCCTCAGGCAGTGACTCAGGAGCTGCTCTGTTGGCACCTGAACCCCAGCTCATCCCCCTGGCAGGATGGCAGATCCTCCCATTTCAGAATTTTGTTACTCCTTTAGCATTGCCTGTGTGCTGCATTGCTAATAAAATATCTTAACTATTAGAAAACAATTTGTATGCAGACCAAAATGTGACTCGCAGCTGCAGCATCTGGCAGAGCTCTCAACATCATTTGGGGAGAGCTGAAGACAACCTGTACAGCTCCACAATGACTGCTGAGCTCAGCTTTCTGCATCAATCCAAGGACAATTTTTGCTGTATCAGTAGAAATCTGTTTTTTCTCTCTCTCAGCTCAAGCAAGTGAGATGGTGCCAAATTTAACAGCTAATTAAACTTTCTTCGTTTCATTATTGACATTATATTTGCAATTCTGAATTTGATATCTGGAAACAAGTATTTTTCATGACACTTCATACTTTAATATTTAATAACTGTAATATTTTTGAAAAAGTCTTTCTGAAATGCACATACAATGTAGTAGACTTCGTAGACTGAGCATGAACTTGGATCAGGTTGGTTCATCCAAAGAAAAGCAAATCTTGGATTATGTGAGTATCAAAACACAAATTCATATCAACTTTTTCCAAATAGTCAGTGTAGTTATTGGACCTAAAGTGATCTTTCCACAACTGTCCACAATTATTTTGGTGTCTACTAAAATGGGAGGTTCTAGAATCAGAGATCACAATCTCTTCCTGTGTTTTGCAGCTTTCTAGAACATTACTGTAGCAAACAATCAAGATAAAAAATACTAAGTCAATTTTGAATTACTATAAAATTTGCTAAATTTGTGAGCATATCAAAGACAATATGTCCTAAACAAAAAAGTTGACACCAAAACATTCTTTATATGGGTTTTCAGCTGGGCTCAGTGTAGGTGTAGAAGAAAGGATTATAAGTGACCTTGCCCCTGATAAATCACAGCTCAGGAATAGCCAGCAGTCAGAGTCTGTCAGAGAAGCCAACAGCAAGAGTTTGCTGTAGTCAGAGTCAGGATGGCTGAGCTGTAAAGAATAATAAACTGGGACCCTTTTCATGTTGTTAAATAAGAGTCTGTGTCTTGGCTCATTTCTACCCCTAACAAGAGGTCTGCTGCAACAGAGCTAGTTTGGATATTTGCACATAAATTGTAGGTTATCTTAGGTGTCCTCTGAAATGATTAAAGTTTAATTTATGGTATATTCTGTCAATTAGAAAGGAAACAGCACATAGTCATAGATTTTATGGAAATGTGTGTCTAGCCCACCACATAATTTTAAATGCAGAAAACTTTTGGCATAGATTAACAGAATTTAGGCACAGATAAATCCCATAAGGTCATCTGTTTCGCTTCTTTTTGAAGAAGCAATTATTCCCAAACATGCCTTTTTTCTTTTCCCCCACTTTCCCCCTTAATTCAGACTTACTGCACCCAAATTCTAACGTTATCCTTATGAGACATAAGAGATAAATAGGCTTCACTCTCAGAAAGCTTTCTAATGTCATTACACCCTATCTCATCCCCATAGAAATTCCAAGGCAGTATCAGTTTTTGGGGTTTTATGCACCATGAAGGGATACTGCCTTATGATCTGTATTGAGAAAGGAATTTTTGTCTCCTAATTTAAATCCCTAGTTGAACACAACTTTCACAGCATGGTGGACTTCAGTTGCAGTTTTAAAGCAGCATTGAGGATTTTTCTGCCCATTGCACTTGCCTCCTCCTTTCAGACATACCCACTATTAGTGAGATGTAGTGTGTAATTACAAAAAACCTGAAACAGTGTTACCTTAATAGTGAATTTTGTTTTCATTCAGATAGGAAAATGCAGTAATAAAGTAATTTACATTCCCCTTAAATTGCAGTTTTATTATTTCCTACCAGAATTTAGTCTCTTAATAAGGAACAGGCAGATCAAATTGAATACCTACCTTTTTTTTCTCCTTTCAAATTGCTCTACTTTAAAATGCTTTGCTTGCTGAGTAGGCACAGCTTGTGTTTAAGTGGCCCTTCTCAGACTAGGGGTTAAAGGTTTCTTTGGGAGACCCGTGTTTTGAAAAGAATGGCTTCATCCTGAGTTGTGTCAATTATAGAAAGGTCACTCTCCACAGCCAGAGCCCTGAAATGGTTGTTGTGTTAAAAGCTGTCAGAGGCTTTCCTAAAAACTGCTGGGATAGCAATATTAACTTGGACATAAAAAGAAAGGTGAGGTAGAAAAACTTTTCACCCTTCCCTGCTCTAAGAATTTGTCTTCTCGATATTCCTTGTGTTCATCCAAACCTGTCATTAATTTTATTCCACTGTGGAAGATTACTTGCCTAAATATTGTTCTTCCTCCTTCCCCCATATTATCAGCATTTCAGAAGCCTTCTACAGAATGTCAGAACAAGTAAACTTTTCCAACATGCTCTGAGGAAAGCTAACTTCAGCAATTTAAGACATAAGCAGCAGTTCTGTCTCCTTGTCTCCTCTACAGGAGGTTACCACTCCCAAAACAGCATCTCAGCCTCTTCAAATGTGCAAAGCTAATTAGAGTGGGGCTGGGATAAACTGCCAGAATTCACACTGAAGTGCCCCAGGCAGATGAGCCCATTCCAGTTCTGCAGTCCTGCTGTCCTATATTTGCACAGAGATGGCAAGAAAAAGCTGCAGGGAGGGAATTGGGAAAGGTGTTCAAGCCCTGCAGTTGTCTGCTAAATGACCATAATTGTCGACCTGAGCTCTTCAGGTTCCTGCCCAAAACCACAGGTTCTCTCACCTGTGCACAACCTGGAGGCAGTTCAGCAGCCATGAAAACATTCTGCCTTGCACTCAGGGATGTGCTGTTCATGCACTTTGACCTACAGCCAGTCAGAGATGAAAGCCAAAGCAACAAACACTTGTCTAAAAATTGTCAGGTTTTTGGCAACATCAGGATGTAGGATTTCATGAGAAGGAGGAAGTAAAAACTAGATCCTCCATGGAAAACATGGAGAAGCTGAAATGCAGCAGCAGCAGCATTTATTGAAAACAGAAACAAATCCATTAAATGATCAAGCTCATAAAAGAACAATTCAAGTTTCCTATCCCAAGTCTATTTTGACTGATTGCTTTCCCAATACAAGTATCCTGTGTCAGCACTTGCTTCTAACACTTGCTTTGGCAATTACCAAGTTTAACGTGAGCCACAGGTCCTGAGTGCAAGGCAGTGCTCAGCCTCTGAACACAATTCTTCAGCTGACAAAATCAAGTGCTCAGACTTCTCCTGTTCCAGTCACGCCATCCACCATCCCACCACACTAAAGTGTGGGAGGTGCTTTGTCTAATTGTAACATTTTGTTCTGCCTTCTCCCCATAATTTTTATAATAACCAGAGAAGACCTTACTGTGATGTAGCAAAGAAAACCTCTGAACCTCACCAGTAAAAAGCATTCCATTTAAATGATTAAAATATTTTTCGTGACATGTAACTTCTCTGTGTTTTTAACACATTTTCTCAGTTTAAGAGAGTATTTTTGGTTCTAGGTTTTACTTATTTTTTTCTTTCCCCTGCCATGTCTTTGTCATCCTCCTCTGGAACAGTTTTTCTTTAAGAGAAAAATAAAACATTTGTTGTCTAATTTCTCACATTAATATCACAGGACAGACCGTTTACCATGGGTCAAACTCTGCTGTCCTTGGTGCTTGCTATTAGAATTCATCTGAGAAAGAAGAACCAGGGATGTGGTCCTAGCAGCAAGCCAGTTCTTGACTTCTCTCAAGCACTACAATGCACTTCTACTAAATCAAGCTTTTCACAGAGTCCCAGAATGGGTCAGGTTGGAAAGATCATAGTGGGTCATGTGGTCCAACCACCCTGCTCCAGCAGGGTCACCCCAGAGCACAGGATTGTGGCCTGAAGGTTCTGGAATATCCCCAGTGAGGGGGACTGGGCCAGTATGATCCAGTGCTTGGTCACTGCCCAGGAGTTCTGCCTCATGTTCAGGTGGGGCTTCCTGGGCATCAGCTCCTGCCTGCTGCCTCCTGTTCTGTCGGCTGGAACCACTGTGAGGAGCCTGGTCCTCGCTCTGAGCCCTCCCTGCAGATATTCACACCATTAATGAGCTCCCTCTTTCTCACCTCTGCAAGCTCACCAGCCTCAGCTCCCTCAGCCTCCTCTTTCTTTGGGGTCTCTAAGCTATACCTGGAGAAGAGCACACAGCCAGGAAACACAGGGCATTTCTGCACTTCCCCAGCATCCGCGGCTGCACAACTTCGCTGGCGATAAACCAGAACCCACAGGGATTAGTGTGAGCAGGGGGTGTGCTGAGAGCCATGGGACGGAGCCATGGGTGGGGGGAGCTCTGGCAGCGTTTTGGGGAGATTGGTGAGGGTTCGGTGGTGTTTTGTGGCATTTAGTGGCTGTTTTGGGGCGATTTGTGGGGGTTTGGTGGCGTTTAGTGGCTGTTTGGCAGCATTTTGGGGTGATTTATGGGGGTGCAGTAGCATTTTGGGGCCGTTTGGTGGTTTGGCAGCTTTTAGGGATGTTTTCTGGCAGCTCGGCGGCGTTTTGGGGCATTTAGGGGCAGTCTGGCGGCATTTAGGGGTGGTTTGGCAGGGTTTTGGGGCAGTTTGTGGCGATTCAGGAGGCATTTTGGGGCAGTTTGTGGCAGTACAGCTGGGGTTTTGGAGCAGTTTGTGGCGATTCAGGTGGCATTTTGGGGCAGTTCAGGTGGTGTTTGGAGCAGTTTGTGGCAGTCCGGTGGCGTTTGGGGCAGTTCAGGTAGTGTTTTGGGGCAGTTTGTGGCGGTTCGGGTGGCGTTCGAGTGGCGTTTTGGNGGGGGCGCGGCGCGGACCCACCTCTGCCGGCAGGGGGCGCGGGCGGGCCGTCCTCGCCGGGCGGGCGCAGGCCGTTGTTGAAGGTCGGAGCCTCGGCCGGCTGCAGCTGCCAGTTCAGCCCCAGGAGATGCATGGCTGCGGACACAGGGGACACACACAGCGGTCAGCGCGGCTGCGGACACCCGAGCGCCTCCCGGGAACGCCCCAGAGCCACTCGGCTCGCAGGGATGGGGATGTGCCGAAAGAACCGGCATAAAACCACCCCTCTCTCCCCCCCATAATGCCAAATAAACAAAAGCGATCCCTGGTGACTCACACGCATCTGTGTGGCACTGAAATACAAAAGGCAAAATGCTCACAGCTCTGGGCAGAGCCGGCCACTTTCCCGACTCACACAGTGCCGGGGACACATCTTGGGAAACAAAGCACTTGCTGCAAGTACCAGCTCCGAGTTTAAATTATAGGTGGTAATTTATATGTTGATTATAAAATTGGCTTTAGCCCTGTGTAAAGTACTGACTTGGTAATGCAATTATTCTGTGTTTAGTACAACTTATTTATATCAATACATTAGGATAATAGAATCACGGAATGGTTTGGGCTGAAAGCAACCTGAAAGATCATCCAGCTCCAATCCCCTGCCATGGGCAAGGACACCTTCCACTAACCCAGGTTGCTCCAAGCCTTGTCCAACCTCACCTTGAACACTTCCAGAGCTGGGACATCCCCAGTTCACCTGGGCAACCTGTGCCAGGGCCTCACTACTCTCACAGGGATGAATTTGTTCCCAACACCCAACCTACCCCTACTCTCAATGTGAAGCCATTATAGAGCCTCTATCTTCATTTTGTAGATTGAGCTTCCCTGACCAAGCCAGGGCTGTCCCAATCCTTTCCCCTCACAGCTTTTTGACCCCATGGTCCCAAGCCCCGCACAGGTCCGGGCAGGGAAGGCTTCCCTGCTCACAGCCAGGGGCTCAGAGCCATCCCTGTGCCACAGACAGGTCCGTGTGGCCACGTCAGAGGCTGTGCAGCTGCACCTGCAGCACGAGCCGAGCAGTGGGAGCAAGGCCAAGCCCGCCCTGCTCAAGTGCCTGAGTTATAGGCACTGTGGCAGGGCTAATTGAATAAGTCCTGTGCATAATGCATGAGACTTGACAGGTCTGAATCATTCAGCCAGTGGATTTATGTGCATCTTCACCTTGTATAAACACAGCTACCTGCATAGTCTCATCACATTATCCCCATGGCACTCTCAATGCAGTAGAGCAGTGGTGAGGGATAAAGCCCACCAAGCTGCTGCTTTCCTTTTCTTTGCATCTTTCTGCTTACACAGGATGTATATAAACCTATATACCACAGAGAACATGTTTCCAGTTATGTCAAAAGGTGTTTGAGAGGATTCACTGTCAATTTGCAGGCAGGAAAAAAAAATATTATGGGCACCCTTAGAATTCTTCTCTTCTGCAGTGTCAGATCTACACGAGATTATCAGATATTTTGCATCCAATTCAAAGTGATTATAGTGGTCACAAATGGCCCAGCAGTGGCCACACACTAATTGTTCAAAGAATAAATGTTAGGGACAGAAGAGGCAAAACACTTCTCACAGAAACTGCCATTTACAGTGCTGGAGCCACCACTCAGATAACCTCAGAATGCAGGGAATCCATTTAGATGTGACTGATTCAAATGTGCATCTCTAAGCCCCAAGAAAACAAAAAGCATCCCCCCCCCCCCGAATCCATCTATCCCAACCCCTGGAAATCTCTCAGCACGCAATCTATGCAGAGTTTAACCTCTGTATTTTTGTATTTTTGACAAAAGCAGCAGGGGAGCAAGACATCTTTCCTAACACCATCTTCCCTTGGACATCCTATGGCTAATGTCTAAGCAGATGGCTAAGAATAGTAACTAAAATCAGGAGACATTTTCTGTGAAGAGGGCAGCTGCCAGATTTCATATTCATGCTGAATTTGCAAATATTGTTTCTATTATGTCAAAATACCTCACAAAAACAAACAAAAATACCTTTAAGCCTCTGGTATGATAAATACCAGACATGAACCTGAAAAGGATGTTTTGCAAAGAAACTACTCAAAACTTATTTCTACAGAATGTTTAAGAATCCTTGGAAAATATACAAGAAATTTATGCGGGACAAAATTATTTATTCAATTACAACTTATTTGTTTTGCCAGAACAAACGTTTTAAAAGCCTTTTTCAGTCTAATCTCAACCAATCAAATTTTTTTAAGTACGGCAAATGAAACTGAAAAATCATTCACAGAGCTCAAACCCCACCAAACTGCATCTTCTCTAAACTGCCCCACCGAGCAGAGGCAGCTGTGCTGGGGCTGGGACAGCAGAGGAGCAGCTTGGGGTGTGTTTGTGCTGTCAGCAATTCCCACTCCCTGCACAGGCACCAGATTCAGCTGGATCAGCCCCGAAAGCCAAGAGTGCATAAAGATTAAGTGAATTTCAAAGCCCCACAATGCAAACAAGTCACAGAGGAGAGTTAGACTTTTGTCTAATTGTCTCAGTGTGTCTATTCAAAGTTGCCATTTTTTTTTATTTTATTGTGAGCATAACCATAAATGTAGGTCACTTGCAGAGATGAAAGCCTGCTGCTTCAAGTGTGAACCAGTCCTTACAACAGAGAGATAAAGAAATCGTAACTAATAGTCTGTCCAAGAAATTATAGTTGCTACCTTATAATTACCAGGTAAATTCAGACAGGGAATTATAAAAGATCTTATTAACATGGTATTAAAAAATACCTGTGATCCATCTGCTTCCAAGCACACCATGGTTTCATTAATAACTGTGTTTTAATCATGGATGCACATTAGGTAGGAGCAATTAGAGCTCCTTCCTAACGGGTCAGGGATTTGCATGTCTGCTCCATCCCTCCTGGAGACTGAGCATCTCCTACACAGCTCACACACCCATGAGGTGATCTACAAACTTCCACTAAGACAGCTGCAGTCACAAACACGAGGAACATTCCCCTTCCACCAGGAATGAGTGGAGAAAAGTGTGTCACAGGGGCCTGAGGGGAAAGCGCCGTGTCTGCAGCGCGCTGAGCAGAGAGCAGAGCTGAGCAGGGGGAACAAGGAGAAACCTTCTCTCTGCTGCTTCTCAACACCATGAGATGGCAAATTTATATGATTAACCTTTCGTTCTGTTAATCAAACAAAATGCCTCCAGCAAAGGAATAAGTAGAAGCCCGTTTAATTAGAAATGTGGGGATCCACGCAGAAGTTGAGTGCGTGTGTCTCAGAGGAGAAATTTGGGCTACTCCATTTGTGCCTGTTTGCTGGTTTTTCTGCTTTTCTTTTCTAGTTTGAAACGGAATTTGCTTTTTTTTTTCCCAATAACAATTTGTGTATCCAGAAATTATATTTTGCAGAGCACTTATAAGTATTATTTTTGTGTGTTTATTTTCCTCTCCCCCAATATTTAAGCATATTTTCAAAGTTCTTCCCTATGATACTTGATTTTCAAATGCTAAGCTTGACAGAATTTATAGGGTTCATTTAACACTAACATCTAGTAATTCAGAATAGTGTATTTATATTCTCTAAGCCATGAGAATTCAGAAACAATAAATTTTTAAGAAAAATCTTTGAGGTTTAAGTAAAAAATAATAATCAACCTCTCACTCAGACTCTAGCACCACTCACATACAGAGTGCAAAAGCACCTGGAAAGCTAAACCTGCATGCCCAGCAAGAATAAAAGCAGAGACCTGGCTCATCACTCCAGGTGGCAGAGCTGCCAAGGATCAGTCTAAGACTTACATAACATAGAGGTTGCTAGAGTGAATCACATACTATTTTAAGAAGTCCCAAAAGGCACACAGATCCACAGGAAACTGATAAAACTTACATGCAAATGATCTTGAAATTCTGTAAATTCAGGAGTGTCCTCACATTCCTCTTTCATTGGTCTTCTCTCATTTTGGCCATGAACCCACTGCTCACTCCAGTCAGAGTTTTGTCTAAAGGACAATGGTTTCCAAGCTCAGGAAGCTCTCTGTCTTGTCTTTGTGCTCTTGTCACTCTTGACCTTGTACTTCTAAAAGGAGAGACCTCTGGTGTCTTTGGGAGCTGGAGATCTCCCTGTAGTACTGCTCAGTGTCTGCCAAAAGGCAGAGCACAATGAGGATTTTCACTTATCCCTTTACTTGATGATATTCTTTCTTAAAGGGAGAAATATGAAGACTAATGATCCATCATTTCCCGCATTCCTACTGCTTCCTTCCAGTTAGGGTCTGTAAAATACACACTGCTTCCTTGTTGGAAAAGTCAGTATTCCCTAAGCAACTCAAAAAGATGGGAAGTTTATACAATTGGACAGAATTTAGAATGTTTCCATAGTTTAATTTCCAACTACTCATGCTTATTTAACCCTGAATAATCATCATCCACAATGAACCCATCAAATATGGCTTTGTCAGGATATATTCAGTGTTTGTCTGGAGCAGGACAACCTCTTTACATATGAACTCCATTATATCATGAACAACATGAACAAACAGACACTAAGTGCACATTTGCTGTTTGAAGGCCATTGTGTTATAGGAGCAGAAATGTTCCAAGTTTCCTTTCCATCCACTCATGAGGTGAATGATGATGCAACTCTTGTTATTTATTATGTAGTTTTCAGCAACATCAAATTAATTTCCAAGCCAGGTCTAATGAATCACAGACATGACGAAAGAAAAGGTACCTAATAAATCTTAGCATAATGTTGATTTCATAGCATCTATATTCAAAGACCTATCTGCACATCTATTTTTTATTTCATATGGTCTGAACATTGTTTTAATGCACTACAATGTTTGTATGAAGCAAAAGATATTTAGTATTTTGCACTTTTGGGTGCGTATAGGTGGTACCCAAACAACCTGAAAAGAATAAATGTATTCCCTCAAAAATTAAAAAAAAATTTAACATTATGGCATTCTTACTTGTATTAAATGGTCCTTTATTAGTTACTGCTTCTTGATCCTGTAGCAGAACTTGAGGAATACCAGAAATTGATGTTACTGATCTCAATTATTATTCATAAAATAACAGTTACTTAAAAGATTAGAAACATAGTAATTTAAAGTTTTATTATTCCTCTGGAGAAGGAGGTTCAAGTTCAACCCAAGTCACAAGTGGAACGAGTGCATTAGGCCTATTCCCCAGTGATTACTTGCCCCCATTACAGAATGAATGCACAATCCATCACAGCTGACAACCTCTCCTCAAGAGATGCCCGAGACAGGAATAGCAGGGGACTGAAAGTCAGGAAAGAGCAATGGAGGAACTGCATGGGAAAAGCTTGCACAGTGCTGCAAACTCTCCCCTTGATTCTGACCAAAGCTTTCAGGGCTCTGCTGAGGAGCACGGGCTCTCGGTCGCCGTGACAAGGGAAGTAAGAAACCGTTCCTCGTTCCTTTCATATCTGAAGAGGTTGAAAGACAGTTCACAAGCACAAAAATGATCAGAATTTGCTGAACTAAGTCTAAGCTGAGATCCATACTTTGCTAATGTGCCTTACAATGAACAGGCACTGAACAGGGGACAGGGAGGCTTTGTTGGATGGGCAGTGCTGCACGTGTTCCTTTTGGTACAAGGTATGTCACCACTGGGGACAATCTGTAAACATCCTCTCCCACAAAAACTGGACTTGGCAACATGTATGCCAGACAAGGATTTCAATAAATCACAGATGATTTACAGAGGCTGGCAGCACCCTCTGCTCAATAATTTTGTTGGCCAGCCTTCAACCATGTTTGCAGCAGAAGCAGTACAAGCACTGTCAGGATGAAGCTGGGATGGGATAGGAGTCCTTTACAAGGGCTGAGGAAGGTGTGTCAAAGAAACTCACAATTATATTCAGGCCATTTCATATTCTGCTATTGGCAGAAAGGACAGTGTCCCCAGGAGCTCTAACCTGCAATCCACCCGTTAAACATAGATTAAAGTGCTTGAAATATCATTACCAAAGAACATGAGTCTTGCTACTTAAAAGGAGCAGTCTTAAAATAAAAAACGTGAGCAAGTAGCACCTTTCCTTGCTAGAGAAACAATGACGTCTCTCCTAAAATTCAGAAGTGTCAGAACTTTCTATTCTTCCTTGAATACCTCATGTGACTGTGACAAGGATGCCAGAGTTCTCCTGAGGGTATCCAAGAGATGTCACAAAAATTGATCACATTCCCACGCCTTTTTCTAAAACAAAACAAAAGCCACATGGCTTGCTGGGTGGACATCTGCCACTTTTGATATATTATCTACAGGAACGTCTAAAGTACTACTTTAAAAAGTCCATATCATATCTATGATAGAATTCCAAATGGAAAACAGGCCATGCAGGGAAGGGGGCACAGTCTGCTGCTGATAATGCATTATTCAAGAAGAGACCTGACTGACAACTGCACAAGGATATAAAATAACTGAACAACTGGGCCAGAAATTGGCAGATGAAGTTCAAACCCGTAAAATAAAGTATGCTGGAGAGGAGAAATTCTAATTCCACATGTAAAATAATGACTTCTGAGCCGACTACTGTCTAACAGAAGGAAAATTTTGGGCTAGAGGATAATCTCAAGTAAGTAAAACACTGAATCATTATGGAAAAGGTAAACAAAGCAAGGAATATTGTTATGCTACCAGCCCTCCTCTCAGAAAAGACCTAGAATGACCTAGAATGGAGAATGAGTAGGGCAAAGTACATACATGATTTGTCCTTCTAGCAAGATAATAATTTTTGGGTGCTGGAGACAAATGAATGGATAACTTGACTTGTATCTAACCCAACACAGCTGCTGCTACACATACACAACATTCCTGAGTGTATCCACCAGTCCCAGCATTTCTGGAAGTGTTTGATACGAGTTGATGCAGTGTGGCCCTACCTATCCAGCAGGCCTGGCAATCTAGGGAATGCTTAGTATGGCTCGTCACAGGGAAACTCTGGGATTTTTATGCCATAAAGTGTTTCCTAGAAGCAGCATGATTTTAGGCAGAGAATGCAGTACATAAATGGCAATTGCTGATATGCCACAACTTTTGTGCAGGTGTCACAACCCAGTGTAGGTGCTCATCAGTGCAATGGTAAATACTCTAATTAATAGCACAGAAAAGTCAGCTATAATTATGAGAGATGCATTTTCAAAATATTTTGTTGGAGATCTCAGGGCCACAGCAGATAAGGATTTAACTTTTACAGGGTTGACAGCAGAGCTCAAAGATCTCTGCTAAAAAAGTGCATCATTCTCTGGACTACCAGTACTTAGGGTATTTATGAACCGTGTTTTGATATTAATGACATAGGATCCTACAGAGCTCATATAAAACATTTGGATGTTTTCCTGATTATATTGCCTCTTCTACTTGTGACCAGTCAATTGTTAGTAGGCAAGGTCAAAGTAGCATTTCAAAAATAGATGATTTGATGTAAATGTAATACTTTGTGGAATATATGCAAAAAGTCCTGCTTATTGACTGTGACCATTGAAACTCAACAACAAATAGATGCCTTACTTTCAAGGTCATCATTCTCAGCAATTCATCCTAATCACTGGTATGTTATTTGCTATGCACTACGTTTTCGTAATAAATCTAAATTAAAGGTTCATTTGGGAACTCCATATAAAGCATTATCAAAATCCACAACTTCAAGAATTTACAGATACCACTATTTTCATTAAAACAAAAGGCTCCCCTATATTATACCTAGAGAGCACAATAAAGAACCATTTTGCTGTGTTATTTATCCTGCCCATAACATTGAACAAGACCTCTCACTTCTCAGAGTCACTTTTTGCAGTTTACAATGCTGAAAATGGAAAATTCCATTAACTATAATGGCACTGCTGTGTATTTTTATATCTTGTTGCATGTTTTTTTTTTCAACTTCTCTATCAATTAAATTAAGCTCATATTGTTACCCACGTACGAGCTTCTATATGTTACCCAGCCAGAGGTTTATACTCCTGTTAATTGTGCCTGACAACTGCAATAGTTTTATACTTAAAAAAACAACAAAACCAGCAACATTTTGTAACTTTTTAAACAGAAAGTGTGTTTTCTGGCTTCAGGAGGAAAGTTGTGAGGACTGTTTATTAAAAAATCAGTGTAAGGGATCTCAGGCTGCCATTCCCACTGGCCTCCTCACTGCTGCAGAGAGAATGCACCTCTGGGCTTCTCTCACCCACAGTGTTCCTATAAACATAGAGATGGGAAATGTGAATTCCAGCACCTACATCTCTGGGACATGAACCAAAGGAAGGGAGGCAGACCCTCAGCTTTGGACAGTTCTTGCTGTGGAAGAGGGATGAGCTCAGTGTCAGCCGGGCTCCTTTTGCTCACCAGGGAAACGCAGGAACCATTGGAAAACACGAGGGAAAGCAGAGCTGACTTCACACTATCTTAAATATATGAAAGAAATCCTTAGGCATAATTTCACCCTCAGCATGTAAACTCCTTTAGACAATAAACTGTTTAGAACAGGATGTTTGCTTTAAAGCATCCAGCCCAAGAAATGTTTTATAGAAATACCATAAAGGATGTATGAGCGAGTGTATTGTTGTCAGCAGCAGGAAAACTGCTAGGAATTAATTGCTTTCTTTTCAATAAATGTTATTAAAGATTGAAAAGGAGATGGAAGAAGGCCTGTAAGATGCTTCACTGTCACTGGGTTCACACAGAAGAAATAGGGGGACCCAAAAAAAGTTTGGCTTTCTTTTTTCAAATTGATCACCCCCCTCCAAGCTGACTGATTTATTTCCCTGTGCACGTCAATAAACTGAATGGAATGGATTTTCAAAGCACAGCATGAAAGATATACCCACAAATCCCATTAGGAGTAATGTGATTTGTGTGCTTATCTGCCATGCAATGCTTTGAAAGTTCATTCCTCTATTTCCATCTTCAGTTTTTCTACTTCCAAAAATAGTTGAAAAGCTTACACACACTTGCAGCTCCCTTGGGGGTAGGGAGAAGTGGAGGATGTGAAGAGCAGGTACCCAATTCCCAGGATGAAGCCAGGCAAGCAGAGCTCCAGTCCAGGAACACGAGCTGTACCTTGGGTGGGTGTTTGTTCCCCAGTCCTCACTGTGATGGGATAGAAAGGATTCCTGGCTCAGGCCTCGACTTTGCTCCTCTCAGTCCTCTTTACTGAAATGTTTTGATTTTGTGCCACTTTGAGCAATCTTTTTGTCACGAGAAGGGTAACAGCATTGCGTGCTGCCTTCAGAATCTGGAATCTCATGACAAAGACCTTAAAAGAGAAGCAGAATACAGTGCACTGCTCATTTATTCTCATGACAGGCTTTAGATTGTACAGAGTGTAGAGGACTGGCACACGATTAATCAGTTCCTGAGACTGTGTAACGTGAACTCACTTCTTATGGCAATTTCAAGAGCCAAGGCTGCAATCTTTTTGGTCTTGCATCTGAACTAGATCACTGTAACTAATAAGAAAAGTGCATATATTTTTATTTACCCAAAACAGCATCTTTCAGCCTGGAGGATCCCAGATCACATTATACAATATCGACTTTACCAGCCTTGCCAAAACACTGCCACTTTTGAAACAGGCTTGGAAGAGCAGAAAGGGATGCTCTTAACTCAATTTTGCTCTATTTTTGAGCAATTGTGAACATTCAGTGTTAATACAAAGCAAATTGAATCCAATTTTAATTTCACACTTAAAAGACACCATTATAATGAACAAAGTACCCAGCTTGTCTTTATTCTGTTTCCAAGAGGAGGAAGAACCTAGATGAGACTTGAAACTGGTGTTTCAAGGAATATAGACACAAATATACTCTTGAAAATCACTGAGGCCTAAACTTACAAGAATTAAAATAACTGCTTTACTTTTAATACTGATCATAAACCTAAGGGATATCATGTCAAACATTTATTCAACTACGTTCATCTTCTGAAACTGCAACTGCCCTAATTTCTACAAACATGTTGAACAAGATTTTAATAATCTCACTGTTCCAAAGCATTCAGACCTTGACTCAACCTCTGTTAGCCGCAATGCTAAGAAAATAGTTTTTAGCTTTATTGCTCCTTTGCATACACTGAATGAAGTGAAACTGCATTACTGAGTGACCAAATTTCTGTCCACAGTACAAAAAAGGGCAATTTCTAATCATAAAGTATATTCTTCCCTTAATAGAAATGATACAGAATAGCTTAATTTAATCACCTGATAAAATCACAATTTAAAACACTGTGTGAATGATAAAGTTTAAGGTTTTACTCTCTACGCAAAGTAATTATTGGAGTTAAAAGTTCATTACAAAGAGGAAATAAATCCAAAAATGAAAAGCAAATATGATTTCTTCTCCCAAAGCCTCTAATTCATTTCAACACTATAAGCTGTTTATATTTCTTTCACAATGGGCTTCAAAAGGTATATATATAAACCTAGCCTAAATCATATCTTGATACTGACATGAAGGTACAGATTATATTTAGCATCTAAGCAGATCGAGACTTTCAATAAGCCTTGAAAGGCTGACATTATTCATGTATTGTGATTTAGATGTCCTACGGAGCCAGGATAGAAACCTATGAAAATCAAATGTACAAATTTGCTAAATGTCTTACATAGTCAATCAGTTACACCCTTGTAACTCATATTCTTTTGTGTGGGTTGTTTTTTTAGTGGCAATTTTGGAAGAAATAAGCAATTATCAAATTGGACTTAAGTAACATTTTTGAGAATTTTTTCCATTGTCCTTACATGATTCCTGTTAAAATTTCCCATAATGGGTTTACTGTAACTATTTCCAGTCTTTCACCTGTCTTATTCTAAAGTTTGCTCATGTTGCCTTCAAAGGAAAAAAAGCTTTATAGTAAAATTTTATAGCTTTCAGAGACTATAAGCTGGCCCTTCTGCATCTGCACCTCCTCTAGAATTGTAGAGCTGGTAAGGGAATACAAGCTGCAAGTGAGGACAGGATTTGTGTGTGATCACACCAATAAGAAAGCACACGAGAAATCAGTGAAGGGTTTCATGGAGCCAGGATTTTGATTTCAGATCACTGCCTTATTTGGAAGTGCCAGAGCTGCAAATTTTCAGACTGCAGCAATAGGCATTTCACAAGGAATTCCTCTTTGTGTGTGTGCTCATATATGATTATGTTATAAAACGTCTGTTACACAATTTCATCAGCCAATACAGGAACAAGAGCTTGCCTGTGCATCTAAAGTCCCAAGAGACACCATGGCAGCACACCAGAGTCTAAGTCTACTTCCAGCACTGTGCACAGTGAATAATGGAAAACATTTTTATTTAATTTGGACTCCTACATCCTGATTAATCTAAGAAATGTCAAATATACAATTAAATATTAATATTTGTTTTAATTTTCTTTATCTCTTATGTCTCAAATTGCCTTTTAGAGGATGAGGTTTTAAGACTGGCTCAATTTGATCTTCTTGGTATACCAAAACCAACCACTGCAGAGATTGCAGAAATCACTGCTACAGATGGAGCTGCTGTCCACAACAGAAAAATGATGCCAGTTTAATGTACAGAGCATCTGATACCTGATCACTTTAATGAAGCTTTCTGTCTTGCATACGAAATGCTGCAGGAGCCTCTGCACTGTCTGGGGTCAGCAATGCAGAATGCTCCTCATCAGCACATTTAGGGCTGGTTAAAATCAAGACCCATTGCAACCAAGGTGAAAACTGTCACTGACTTCACTGGGGAGAGCTTCACTTCAGAATTCCTCTGTTAAACAAAGTATTTGAGACTGTGAGTATCATAACAGTGCCTGAAAAAACTGTTTTCTACAGTCAACAGCAAGACAACCCATAAAAAACTCAGTGGTTTAAACTGCAGGGTGAATTGGACATGAGCTGTTGATGCATTAGCACATGCATCACTGTATACAACTAATTAAAGTATCATAGAATAAAATACAAGCTAGATTACCCTCAGAAACCTCTGCCTTCAATTACATGCACTCTGTAAGGCATAACTGAGTTATATTAAATGATTAATACAATCATAATATATGTCACAACTTTGCTTAGTAATACCAATAAAATAACCAGGAATTATCCTTCAAAGAGAAGATAACACACTACAAGGGGCAAAAAATAATAAATATATATGGTAGCTAGAATGACACACTGGTACTTCATTGCTAACACTCTACTTCTTCATGTCTGTTGCACCCAGTTGGCTGGCAATCAAACCAGGATTATATGTATTTTTTTCTTTGATGGATGAAACAGTAAATACTATATTTTAAAGAAACCCCAAAACCTGAACTATATTGAAAATCTATCTAGCATTTCAGCTTCACTCTTCACTATGAAATTTATTTTCCTTTTTTTTTTTCCTTTTCAAGAATTTGCTTCAGCTAGAAAGCAAGTATCAAAGCAGCTCCTCAGCATCTTACAAGAAAAATGACTAGGAACTCCTCAGTGTCACTGTAGCTGACAAGTTTCTGCAATGTATTTACCTTCTTCTTTCACAACACGACGAACACTAGGAGCACAAAAAGTACCGCAGCTGAGATTTTTTTTTCCTCATCCATCCTGATTTGAAAAAGATGCATTTGTTTTTATAGTATAATAGAGAAAATCTGCTTCTGCCTACTGGAAGTGGCTTTCTGTACTAATTAGTGAAGAATAAAATACACACAACCTCTATTTTGCTAGGATATAAATAAAAATGAAAATGAATATACTTTCATATAATATTTCATATTCATAAATCTTAAAAAATATCACCTTATAGGACAGGTTTAAAAAAACACAACTCAAACCCAACCCTGAGGTAACATCTACACCAATTTTCCCATTTAAATGCAATTAAAAAATTTAATGACTACATTCTTTCAAAAATAACAATGGGATTATAGGACTGGCATGTAAATGTAACTCAGGATTGCTATTAGTTAATAAAATCAGTTCAGAAATCTGTTCACATCCCATGGCTTTGCAGAGTTTACATGAACTGCACCTCTCACTTTGCTCTCGAGAACTGTTTTAACATTTACATTCAGGTCCTCACAGCTAAGTTCTGAGCTGAGATGCAGGATTCCCAAATTTCCATGCCTATCCTATATGGTGGAACTTTACACAAAGGCAGCTCTTTTCTCCTGGAGGCCCCCTGGTCATTGGGACACTGTATTGTTGACAGGGGGCTGCAGAAACCCCACGGAGAAGCAGGAGAGGCAGGAGAAGCTGCTGTCCCCCTGTGCTGGCTGGAAGGCAGCAGTGCCCAGGGATGGAGCTGGAAGGATCAGACACTGCTCGAACAATGGCACTGCCTGCACAGTGCCAGGGAGCTCTGAGCACTCCGTGCTGCTGCATGGTTCAGAGCCAGACCTCTCAAGTTCTTTGAACCTTTGCTGAGCCAATTTCACATCAGAAATATTGTCAGAAGTTATCTTCTCCATTTTAGCAAGCTAGACACAACACACTCCCCGGCTCCTGGCAGGGAACAATGGAGGGACAGAGCGTGCAGTGGCTAAGCACTCATTGAAAAAACCAGGGGATGCTGCAGTAATTGTCCTGAGAGGCTAGAAAGGAAACAAGCCTCTGTGCTGACAGCTTAGCTCAGCGTGAACTCTCATTTTTCACATGGAGCTAATTAAAAACTGAAATTAGTTAAATATGGAAATGACACTTGCAAGCACTTTAGCTGAATCCTGGCGAAATCCCTCTAGAGTGCTGAGACACTACCTGCTGCTTCAAAACTCCCCAACTGAATTTCACAGTTAAAAGGCTGAGCAAAGGGAAAGTTATTACAGAGATTTCCAATTCAAAATGTGTCTGTAAAATCCTAAATTAAATTTCATGGTAGCCCTTTCAATAACGAGGGACATACTGTGCAGTCCAACGATCTGGTGCTCCAATAACGTCCCTGCATGTATTCTCTGATTGTCTCACCTTTAGGCCCTGTGCTGGTTGTGCCAGCACTGTGATGCTCACAAGGATACCAGCATTACAATGCTACAAAGATAAGCCATGTACTGCCACTGAAGGAGTCATTTGGAAAGCGAGGATGCACGGCACAAAAAGGAATTGCTTCCACTGTCTAACAGCAGAAATCTGAGAAAATCAGAACCCATCGACCAAAATGTTTTATGCCTATGATTTTAATTTATGTGATGAATACATATGCAGAGAAGAGTCTACACTGCAATAAATTACATGGCCTATATATCTATATCTCCATACAGGCAGTGTAATAATAAAAAGCACTTCTGCATATTTAAATGGGCATAAAGAACCAAGGGACTGGATATGCATAAAAGGTATGATGACTGACATTAGCTTTTTGACTAAAGCACCATGTGAATTCCATTTTAGTGCATGTGACTTGCCTACTGTGCATAAAAGCAAGGGTATCTGCCCAAGGGCAAATATGATTTCTGAATGCAATTTAACGAAACCCGCCCACAGAACAGCTTCTTTTGGAGCCAGACCAAGGCATTCAGGATAGCCAGTCACTTTCAAAACAACTGGAGCTTTTTGGGTTTATTCTTTTTTCTACATTGCATCCCTTTACCCTTGAGGCAGTCCCCTCCCCCTGGCCTGCTGCCACTATTGCACCAACAAATTTCTCTCTAGGAAAGCCAGCAAAAGATGCCACGTAGCATGAAATCCACTGTTACTCACTCCTAAGTCTTCTGGCAGGGGGTATTGCTGTACCCAGCCTGCCAAAACCTCTTCCCTGGCAGCTATCTGTATAATCTGTACATCACACCCAGGCTTTGCTAGTCCAGGGCCTTGAAACATCTCAGCTAACCCAGCTGGAGGGGATATGCTGCAGCTGCACCATCAGACCCTCTTATTTTATTGAATTTTGAATATGCAGTTTCAAAGCAATTCAAATGAATTTGCCCAAGGCCTCAGATCAGTAAAACTACTGATACCACCTGCAGCAGGCTTCCTACATTTGAAGCATTTAAAAACAGGTGACAGGATAGGAGCTTTCAGTGTAAGGACTGACTCTCATGAAAAGCCTGCTAAACAAACTTGGTTATGCCCCATTTTGGCAAGGAAGGAGCTGTGTGGCTTTCAGCCCAATTCTCACAATAGCACTGGGAATAATGGGAAGCTCCATTTAAAATTATTTTTTAAATCACGTATATTTTTTCAGGTTAAAATGAAGCATTTATTTGACCACTGAGATTCATTTATTTTCAAGCATCTATATGAGTGGAGATAAAAAGCAGACTTTGATGAACATGATGAACATGAACTCATTAATAAGAGGGTGTATTAGGAAACACAGAAACAAACATCTAGCAGGTTGAAGCCTCTCAATGCCATCCAATTCTTCTTCCAGCAAGCAGAGGCAAAAGAACAAATTCCTCATCCAGCAGTTTTCCACAGCCATGGGTCCTCTAAATATGCCTGATGGACAGGAACAAGCTGAAAAACTACTGGGACAAATACCTGGCTGGGTATGGAACCAGGAGCCAGAGCCTCAGGCAGAGGAAGCAGAGCCTGACAGCCAAAGCCTTCTTGTTCACAGTGGGCTGCAGAAAGCAGCAAGAACTCTGAAAGAAGCAAGAACTCTGTGGAGGTGGTTGTGGTCCTTCTGTCCTTTCCTTGTCCTGTGTCTGTAGAGACAGCCCTGCCAGGAGCAATGACATTGCAGATAACCAGTGCCTACTTCTCCTGCCCGTGGGTTTTAACAGCACCCGTGTTATTTTTACAAGGAACTGCTCTACTTGGGGATCAGTATTCTTAAAGAGATTAATTTTTTTTGTCATCTTCTCCTCCTTCTGTTGTCCTATCTGAGTACATTCACAGGAACATACAGCTTGGTGAGGGAGCTGGAGACACAAAAGGGGAATCTGGGGAAGGGCACTGTCAGATACAGCCAGGCAGCTTACTCTGAATAGCAATCATAATGCAATGATTTGTGCCTTTAAAAAGATCCCTAAAGAATAAACTGTAAAGAACTGGCTGGAAAGAACAATGTATATTCCAATCAACTTGTGATTGTACTTCAGATGTGAACAGTCCCTCTCCTGGGCAGCACATGATCCGCATCTGGGTAAGCACCACGGGATGAGACCCAAGGAACACAAGGGGACATCCACACAAGCAGCTGCTTTTGTCACTAATGCTTCTGGGAAAATACTGACTCAAGAAGCAAATGAATAGTGGCTTAAGGGTGAGGAATTAAGACCTAAGGATCTTCACCTTCAGACCGTTAAAGGTGCATAATCATTCTCTCATTCTTTTCCCTCCTCTTGCATTCAGACATTTCCAATAAAGTTTAAAAACTTGAATCAAGGAGGAAATCTAAGCCTGCAGCCTCTCTTCAGGGAGAAAGAAGACAGGAGGGAGCAAAGGGGACTGACAGGCAGAAATACATTATTTATTCTTTCCAAGGCAGCACAGTGGTGTGAGCCAGGGAATTCTGTGCCCGAGCACACGTGCTCCAGCCATCTCTGCCCTTGTAGGAACTATTTCAGTGCTTGGAAGACGCAGCATCCACAAACCCAGCAATGTCATCCTTGTGACATAAACCAGTCTCCATATGCAGAAAGCAATGAAGTGAAGATTATTCCAAAGCTGTGGCCAATAAAGGGCTACTGGTTCCAGAATACCAGGTACCCCCACAGAGTTTACAAGCTGGTTCTTAGAGCCACAGGCAAGAACAAGACTCCTAAGATCATTCAGCCTCTCTCTGAACTGCTTTCCTGTACTGATTTTCTCTGTAAACAGAGTCTAAAATCATCCCGTGAGAGGCAGAAAGAGTCACTTTCTCAATGCAGGGTCCTCACTAAGAGCAAAACATAGATTTTGCCCCATAAAGGGATTCTGAAATTTCAGACAGTCCAAGTCATTACATGAATTCTTTGAATTGCAAAACTTTAGTCAAGGTCATTTGCAAATGCGAACCTTGAGTTCAATTATGTTTTAGCAGAAGATGACACAATTACAATTTAAAAAAAACCCCTGTTTTTATAACTCAACAGCTTTTCCCCTTGGTTATCAATTTTTAAATACAGAGCAAGGATAAAAAGTGTGCTTTTGAGAAAATTCTGAACACATAAATGTTTCAGGTCTGTTCTGCTGCACAGAACAAGGAAATGCTTCCCTTAATAGTGTGATTTGATGTAATTTGCCTTATGATTTTTCTTAAGGTACAGCAAATGCTGAACAGAAAATGGCACATATTTCATTTTGAGAAACAGAGCCAAATTCATCCCTGCATCTTTTTCATGCCCCATTGGTTTAAGTCAATTATTTTCAATGTAGCTATATCAGTGTGGAAGAGGAATAATGCAATCATGAATCAAGTCCATACTATTTTTCATGACAATTCCACTTGAGCATAGCCTCAGATATAACCTAGTGAACCACAGATCACAGTCATATTTTATAAAATTTATTCAACAAAATGTATTAAATAAACTTACCTTTCTGCCTGTATCTTAGCAACTTAGCAACCCTTGCAATATGAGAATGCTGGAAACAAGCCTCTGAAGTCCACAAATGCAGACTTGACTTTTAAGAATAGGTGTGCCAGCATTGAGGGCCATAATTGCAAGAATAAATTTTGCTGAATGGTGCCATAACACACATTTTCCTGTATCTGCACCCAGTCCTTATGGGATTCCTTTATTAATGGCAGCATTTTCTAGGCTATTTGCTAGATCTGTCATGTAAATTCAATGGCAAGGATATTAAGGTTTCATTACAGGAGATACCAGAAGAAAAGTATCCCTCAATAGCTGAAGTTTTCCATGGCCACCTGTCACATGTTCCATGGTTTCCAGTGATTTCACTGCAGTGAGCTGCAGGAAAGGATGTGCCCTGTGGCCCTGCCTCCTCCCTTCACAGCACCAGCTCCATGCTCTGGGAGCAGCCCTGCCCAGCAGAGTCCTGCACACATACCACACCTTCATAGGAAACCATCCCTCTTGTGGACAGAAGAAGTGTGGATGTGGCACTTGGGGACTTGCTTTAGTGGGGACATGGCAGTGCTGGGCTAGGGGTTGGACTCAGTATTTTATAGACTTTTCCAACCTTAATGATCCTGTGATTGTGTGAGCCAAGAACGGTGCTGCCCTGCAGGATGGGGAAAGGAAACTCAAATCCCCATAAGAAAATGCCAAGTGGCTATAAGAAAACCACAGGAGCTGGTCTGCACCAGCCCTAGCCATGTGTTAGATAGATGGCAATCAATCCTTAACATTGTATGGAAAACTGGTTTACACTAAAGCAGCCTGTAAACTACAGGCC
The DNA here is from genome assembly GCA_013400575.1 of Peucedramus taeniatus. Classification (NCBI taxonomy): domain Eukaryota; kingdom Metazoa; phylum Chordata; class Aves; order Passeriformes; family Fringillidae; genus Peucedramus; species Peucedramus taeniatus. Next base: position 159,284 of record WBNO01019037.1, on the reverse strand, counting down.
ATTTAAGAGCCAAGAAGCAGCTCAGCTCTGCCCAGGAAGGCACAGCCACTGCCAGCTGAGGGACACAAGGACAGCACCGTCACCAGGGCTGTGTCCAATTGATACGAGACTGAAGTGAGGAATCTGGGGTCAATCCCTCACTTGTAACTCAAGATTATTCCCTTGCTGCTCAGCCCCTGCCTGGCAAAGCACTGGCACAGTGTGGGTTTCTCTGCACTGCCTGAAGCCCTGTCAAAGGTTCCCCAAGAAAAACGGGAGACACGTGGGCCCTGCCACTCCAGAAATGTAACCAGACCCCATAAAATAAATTTGGGAAGCAGTGCAAACGTTCAGCAAACGTAAATATCAGTGCAGCAGATGTGCAAAACATGATTTTAGCAATGGCTCTTGTTAAATGTCCTCATGTTGGGTTCATCAGAAACACTGACAAATGCTGCAGCCAAAAATCTGAGCAGTTCTCAGTGGCCCCAGCAGCACGGCCCAGGTGCACTGGCACCCTGGAGACTGAGGTGGCAGAAAGTTACACAATAAAGCATGAAACCCCTATTTTTTTAGAAGAATCATATGAATTTGCCAAGTAGTAAGAAGTTTTCTTGACACAAGCACTGTGAAGGACAGTGGCTGTGGCAGAGATGCAAACCCAGTGTGCTGGGGAGGGCAGGGGTGGCTGAATGGGGTTCTGCCCCCAGACCCTGGGATTGCTCAGGCACAGAAACTGGCTCTGCTCCATCCCCCTCCTCTGCCAGCTCCCAGCTGCAAGCCACAGTGTGCTGCTTACCTTAGTTTGCCTTAAATTTTCCTTGTGGATGGCTGTACTGCACTTTTGTGCAGGCTGATGATTTAGTGGTTGCCCGCTGGTATCAGAGGGAGAAGCATTTTTCCCTTCAGTGCTCGCTTTGTAAATCAATCATTAAATTATGTGCTACTTCATTCACATTTTTTGGGACTATATCTGCCATAAGACACCTGCTGTGGTGACAACTGACAAAATTTATGGAACCTGGGGAGAGGATGAGGAAAGAGAAGAAGGAGGAGGACTCTGACTATCTTTGCACATGCGACCTACTGGCAGAAAGGCTCAGGCAGAGGCACACAAATGCTGCAGATTGAAGCTATTGAATTTTTCAGTAGCACAATACACTGCATAACTTTGCTGTGGCACCAGAATATGAGAACTTAAAGAGCAATTTTTAAAGATCTTTAAAAATCTTTAAATAAGACATATCCAGCTGTGTTTCCATTCATATACATCAACAAGGAAACATGTAATTTTTACACTAATTCCACAGAGAAATCAAATAATAAAAAGTTATCAAAAAACTGAAAAAATTATACAAACTAGCAATCAAGAAAAATAAATTTAGTTTTATTAATCTGCATCACGGAAACAGAAGTGATTTAAAGCACCTTTGCAGAGTCTCTCCAGTTTAATCTGTATCAGGTTTGGAGGAAATCACAATTGTATTGTCAAGACCAAAATATTCAGTGTCTTCTCCACAAAAAGCTATTAAAATTTTTAAAAGCCATTTGGGAATGTTGACAGAGTTGTCAACATCACACTCAAACAGGTACTGCTAACACTCACATCTCATTCTATTTTATCTTTCTTTTTCAAGTCCTAATTTTTTTTCGCAATAGTAACATACAAATTGCTTTCCTTGGAATCAGAATGAAGATTCCTGGAGATTCCTAAATGAGAAAATGCGTTATCATCACTAACAGTGGCACAAACACAAAACACAACTAGTCCTACACCTGACAGCACTGAAAGGAGAAGTGTGGAGTACAAGCATTAGAAGATAGATGAGTAAACCAAAGGTGGGAAAAAGCAGATTACTGTTCAAGCAGAGTAATTTTGAAAGCTTTTCTAGGGGGTTGGGATCTGAAAAGAAAACCAGAGAACAAAAATAACACACAGTTCTCTGTCCTTGTTCTGTGAAGTTCTTTTCATCAAGTTGTACAGAAAACAGAACAGAGCTTGTCCTTTCAGATTGGAGCATTAATGTAAAATATTTTATTATTTTTTTACACCTTCTGTCACATTAGGTTGCACTTTAACTCTTTTTATTTTTTTAAGTTGACCATTCTGCTAATAAAAGACACTGGACTGATGGTCCCAGAACCTGATGTTTGCCATTTATTCTCAGAGTAGGAATAGCACTGAAAGGTTCCTCAAGTGGTCCAGCTTCACTCCTACTCTGAAGAAACTGCTCCTTTATGTTTATAAAGGATATATCTCAGCTAAAACAATAGTAAAAAGTGGATTAACACTGAGTGTGGGCCAAGGGTGTCACACCTGATATTCTGGCAGCAACAAGAATTCACTAAAAGCCAGGGGCTTTGTTCCTCTCAACAGAACCAGCTCAGAGCTGGACAGTGCTCATTGCTACTTCCCCTCTGCTCCACTTACAGAAGGAAGATGATGCAGTAACAGCTGCACTTCCACAAGAAGCAGAACCCAAAAAACAGCCTGAAGAGCAACACCTTGCCCCACCAGACAGTAACTTGGGATCCTGAAATAAAACTGGATAGATAAGGTTGTGCTTGAGAGCTATTCCTGCATCCTGGGAGATCAGAGGAAGATTTTAATTGATTTGGTAACACCCAAGGCTACAGCCCTTTCCTTGCACAGTTACCTGGAAGAATGAAATGAGCTGGGAACAAGTGGTTAGGCAGAGCAGGAGAGTGGGGAAAGAACTCTGACACACAAATCCCCAAACTTCTGCTGGCCCTCACCTCAAGTTTTAATAGAATATTGGAACTCAAAAAGTATATGCTGATGTTCTTCCATAAAATAACTACAGAATGTTAACTATTCACCAGTAAAGGTGTTGAGATGTTATCCAGAACAAATGATTTTGCCTACTGTAAGGGAAAACACTGTGCAAACATTGCTCCAAATGTGAACGTGTAGGATTCTTTGGGGGATGAGTACAGTGCAGCTCACGTTACCATTCCAGCACTTGGTGAAGAAATCTCTCCATTATCCCACACACACACAGATCTCTCCTCCTGAGCTACCTGGAACAGCCACGAGTTGCCTGTCATGCTTTGCTGTCTCTAGGCACGAATTGTCTATCACACTTTACCACCTTGTGCTGTGATTTCTTTCTGAAACACAGTGCTCTTCCTTACATTTAGTTCTTATGATACTTTTAAATACCAGAATATAGAGGCTGATATTACTCAAAAGACACTCAAAACCAGCAGACCTAAGATTCATTTTTTACAGTAATGTAAAATATATACATTACTGAAACTCAGTTTAGCCATCTGGAGTGCAGGAATAATAACATTTACTTTCCCCACAGTAAAATGCTTCTAAGCTAAATTAGCATTAACTATTATTCATCTCAATTCTGCAAAACAGTGAATCATAACCTTAATTTCAAGCATTATATTTTAAAAAATGACTAAGTAATTTCATTGAGCAGAAAGAAAAGAAAACTTTTGTCTTTCTTTTCAATTCCTCCAACTATCATTATTTACCAGATGCTAATTTAGCCTATTTACAGAAAAATCAAGTTATTTTTTTTGGCTCCTCTGTGCTAGAATTAATCAGAAGCAGCATGCTACCATGTTTAATTTCAATCACAGCAGCTATTGCTTCACAAATAAATAAAACTTACAAATTTTTTTTACTGCTCTTAAATCAGGTGCTATTTCTTTTTTTTCTTAAGGAAAATAAAATTTACAATAATGGCTTCTACACAAACTTTTGTTTAACTATGAGAGCACCACAGAATGTGGGCTTTTGCTCAATAAAATCAAAGGGTATAAATAAAATGGCATTTTTTAAAAAGAAATAGCAATAGCTGGGTCATCAAGATGTCCAGACTGTTAGAAATTCAGACACCCTTAAGGAAATACAATCTGAGGGGGGGTAGAGGAAGGAAAAAAAAAAAAGAAGAATTTTATCAGTGTTAAGGCAAGTGCTATGGAGTGGTACATGGAATTCCTTTCGTAGATCTGGGACTCACTTATTTCAGTTTCAGTTGGAAAAGCTGGTTATCAATTCTCTAGCTAGATTTCATGAGAGGACAGCAGAACTCGCCCCATCTGTTAGTCCTTGGCTGGGACAGCAGTGCTATTTGTTTTCCTAGCATGGCATCCCAGCCCGTGGAGCAGATTGATGGTGCCAGGGAGACACCAAGGGCAGGCAGGGACGGATGGGCACATCCAGAGGATCTGGCACTAAGGGATGAGCAAGTGAAAAATCTGCTCTGCCTCCTGCCTTCCTCCACCTCTGCCTCACGGGAGGCTGATCTGACCTTCAGCCAGGGAACAGAGAATGTGCCTTCAAAGCTTCAGAGGTGTCCAAGAATACTTTCAGCTCAAGTTTTTCTGGTTTTAAACCCATTCTTTCAAGGTGAGAGTTAGAGGGACAAACTGCTTTTGTCCTAAATGTCTTGTGTTTAAAGACCTTCCCTGGTGCCCTCTTTCACACCAGCCTGCACAGGGAAGGGTGGCTTTGTGCAGACCCAGCTGATCTGCACATCTGTTGGGAGAGTCTGAATTTAGTGTTCTGTGACCCTCAAGCCACACTTAAACTTACCCAAAAGGACTGCACTGAGCCTGCAGTAACAAAGGGTCTGAGGAACATTCCTCCTCATAAAAGAGTACAATTTTATTATTCATTACAAGTATTGGTGGCAATATGTACTAGATTCCCCCAAAATACTGAATGCTTCAAGATACTGTAAATTTCACAAAAGAAATTAAAACTATTTCCAGTTACTGTCACAGCTATTTTTGTAAAATTCTCCCCTGCTGCAGAAAAGTTTAGACAAATGATGATAAATTTTCCCATTCCTGACTTTACTGACTTGTGCATTTCTAACAAACTTCAGAACAGTAGACATGGACAATTTTCAAGAATGGGCCTAGGGTAAAACTCTAAAGAAATACATGAAATGAGCAAGCTAAAAATTAGGGGAAATATGTTCATAGTTTCTGTCAGCTCATTTTAATATTATTTACTTTTAGTACATCACAAAGTATTATCTGGATATGACTTAAGAGCATCTAGTAGCACACAACAAAAAGCAGGTGAAAGAAATCAGTAAAATCTATAGAGAAATCAGTTCAATTTGTACATATTTGTACACATAAACACAATGAGCAAGCTAGAGACATGTAAAATATAATTCTGTCTACTACAAATTTGGCCTTTTCATAATCTGCAGCCCAAACTCTATTATGATCTTGCCATTTCAATCCAGACCTTTGACTTCCACAAAAAGGCTTTAGGGGAAAACTGCTTATATTTAGAAAAATCTTTGAAAGGTAAAACTACCATAGAATAACATTATCTTTATCTTAGCAGACTAGTCAGAGAGTTCAAACTGAAATGGCATTTCATGCTCAGCAATAATGTCTCTATTCGTAAATGGCACGTGGGGCATTTATACAACTGAAAACCAGGGATTAATGACTGCAGGATTTCCAGTTCTCGAGTTGACAGAGGGGATATTTTCATGGAGGTGACACTCATGGGTTTCAGAGGCCTCCCCAGCCCAGAGCTGGCACTGATAAATCGCGTGATTTGCTAAAGACTGAGCACACAGTGCGCGGTGCATGTTGGCATAAATCACATCTAACAAAGAATACCCAGCAGAGGAGGCTGGGAAGGAGCCCCAAAGTCTTACAGACCCTGCGAGTGAGAAGGAAGCATCTAGGACTGGTGTTTTCCTTCAGCCAAGAAAGAACATGACTGGTTTTCAATTTGCAGCCAGAGGAAACAAAGCTTCACCATTACCTTCCACACAATGGCAAACCTTCCCCTTTGCCTAGCAGAACCGTGTGCCTGAGCACTGGAACTGAGACCAGCTGAGGAGTGAGAGCTGAAAAGAGACAAAATGCCTTCAAAGCCATTCTCCTGCCCTCTGATGAGGGACTCTTTCATTAGAAGATTTTCATGAGCAATGTTACTAAGCAAAGTGAAAGACTGAATTTCCGCTACCTCCAAACCCCTATTTGGTGTTTGAGGCCTGTTTTGCCTTGCAAGAAATTATAAAAATCTTTTGTCTCTGAAAACAGAAAGATTTGGGGTCACACAGTAAAACTTTTAAAAAAATTACAATTAAAAAAAAATCACAAATTTTGGCTAACAGCATTCACACAGATGCTTGCTGGTGACCTACTGTATTCAGTAACTTACTCACGTGTCAAACCCCTGAACACTGAACTAAGGAAACTGCTTTTTACAGCTATAAAAAATATTGACGATTCCAGAGTCACCACTATACTCAAGAAAAAGCAAGGTGTGCAGTACATGCAGCCATTACCTCTTTTGCAAACTGCTCTGGGATTGTCAGAGTATGCAAGTTGTAGCACTCAGCAGAAACTCTTAATGGAGAGCATTTAAAACAAAATCTGCTGAAAGTATGTAAAGGGTAGCTTACAGCTGAAAAATAGAAATATGCTAAGAGAACTGGAATTCCTAAGCTTTGGGCCCTGAGCTTGGGTTTGGACCTTTCTATTAGCAAAAGCTAACAGAAATGTATCTGTGCTCAGAATAAGGCTCCATACTCAAAAGGTAACAAGATGGATTTTTTTTAAGGCAACACAAGGCCTTGTGCTGCCCCATCCCTGGGAAAGGTTTCATCATCAGTGACCCACACTGGTCCCAGGCAAAGGCACCCACTGGGCAAACTGCAAATCCAAGGCCCCAGCAGCAGAGCTGCCAGAGCAGGATTTGCAGCACAATCCACACCCTGTAGTTCATGCTTCTCCTGTGCCACTGGGGCCCTGGAGAAAGAGTGCCAGAATGAAGCTAGGGACTGCATGGATTGTTCCAGCAGGCTGCACTGCCTGGTGACCTGAACCCTCAGCTGCACTGCACTGGAACTGCTCACCTCAAATCTCCACCACTCTGCTAACAGTAGATATTCAAAGGTCTCCTCCTTCAGATCCAAGTTGTAATGCAGGTTGCCATGCTGACAGCTTTGAAATGGTATACAAGAATTCCAAATTCACTGAAACAGTGAATTCTGTGCTAAATATTGGCTTCTCAAATCATGAGCAACACAGGAATCTTTACATTGAAATACACAGACAGGCAAAGCAGAGAAAACTCCCACTGCTGAGGTACCTGCTGTATATGTGGTACTCCAGGAGTGCCAAAGCAATGTTAAGCAAATTGCACTGTGTTTAAAAGCCTTCTTCTGTTCAAGCTGTTTACAGTTTTCTAATGGTAAATATGGAAGAAAAGATGAATGATTTATGGCTGCTCAGTGTAAAAAGTCAAACAACATATTAAAACAATGCTTCATAGCATGGGGAAATGGAGTTAAGCAGACCACTTTCATGGTGGTTTATATAAACAGGAAATGCATAGATTTTTGACAGGGAAAAAAAAAATCTAAAGATGAAGAGAACGGTGTTAAATGTTGTTAAACCATTATTTGGCCTAAAGCAAAAGATAAAACTCATTCTATCAGATATCTAAGAGAAAAAATATAAAGAGATGAAAACCACGGCTTTTTAACTTAAGTAATTCCCTTTACAAATATTCTCAGATGAGATTGAGTGAAACCCTCCACCGAGCTACATTCTGAAAACAAAACTATTTCCAGTCTCTCTGTTAATATGAAAGTGAGCAGTGCTGATCAAGTGACAGAAAAACAGTGGAGGAGTAGGATAGATCCTGCTGTTTTCCTGAACATCTCTGAATTCCCTTCTCCCAGGGACAGCAGCCCCTTTCCTTCCTTGCTGCAGGTCTAATGGATGGCACTTGCCCACGGCTGCTCAGGCAATTGCCCTGACCCAGTTGTGCAAGGAAATAACGAGCCCCTGAACTGACTAAGGAGTGTCACAAGGACAGAAGAAAAAACTGGCTAAGGGAGAGCAACGGCAGCTGGAGGAGCATCCTCAGGTGGTGCTCAAGGAGAATGTATATTTTAATTTGTAGCCCATTTACTGCAACAGGACAGAAGTTTAGGACATGCCATGGAGGACAAAATGGCAATCCAAGCAAAGAAAGGGAAAACAAGTTTTCTGTACTTCTAAGAACAAATAGCTGTCTCTACCACCACATCATTGTTTTACTATTACCAGCTAATACAACAGCAGACTGAAAGTGCAGCTGCGGTCCACAGAATATTTGGCATTTCTGGCCCAAGCATAATCCCTCAAGTAATGGAAAACCTATTTCTATTTCTGCATCCTCGCTACTCTTCATACTGAAGAGGCTGCGTCTGTCTCCCATTTATTGAAGCTTATTCTTCATCTAGACAGCCAGAGCTGGTTTGTATTAGAAATTAGGTTTTAAATCACTATTTTTCTATTATTTGTTTTAGAATTTTCAGCAAGCCTCGAGAGGTGCAGAAGAATTCTTCTGGTTGGAAAAGACTAATACTGTTTATGAACCAAGCACCAAATCCCTAAATGCTTGTATAAGAACTTTGATGTTTTTAAGGTTCAGATTCTGGCCATGAAGACAACATGGTAAGATTAAAATTACATAAAAATGTTTTTTTAAAAAGTCAAACTCCCCCTGCAAGACTAAGACTAATCAGATCCCTGAGCTTTTCTTAATGAGCAGACTCCATTATGGTCTCTCTTTTCTCATGTGGTTGAAGTTTTGCATTTCAGTGATTAATGGAGTCTCATGATATAAAAGGGAGATATATATGAAGAAAAAAACAACAGGTAAAATAAATTTTTGGCTCAATAAATCACACGAGCCTAAATTGCATCTCTTTTCTCTTGCTGCCCCCTGCTACCTTGTGGCCAGTTTTAACAGGATTCTCTATTTTCAGGTTCCAGCTCTGCACCACATTCTTACAACATGCACAGGTCCCTCCTTGGAAAAGGCTGGGATGCAAAAAGCACAGTGACCCATCACCATGAGGTACATGGGGTTTTGGTGTTCCATTTCCCAGCTCGGGTAATTTCAGTGTGCCTGCTGTGAAATTGCTTCACTTCTCTTTCAGTCTAAGGTTCTTTTGCATTTTCCACAGACCAGCAAAAATGTCACAAGTTCATATCTACTCTTATATTACCTTGGGATACTTGCTGTGTACTTCTGACATTTTCCTAGCATTCATTAATTTTCTCAGCATATCAAGCACTATTTACCTCTCTTTTAAAGCTTTTAATAACTGAACACAGAAATCCTCTAGTGACAGTACAGTCTGACAGAAGGAGTATCTTCCTTCTGCAAAAGAAAATATTACCCTCACAACTCCAATTCCAGCTGTCAAGAGCAAAACCCGAGTTTGTTGACAACCTACCTGCTTGGATTGAACTGGCTCCCCTGGAATTACAGAGGGGTTTCATGGCTCCCATATTTAGGAGGCAAAGCTGTAGCAGAAAGATCCTAATTGAGAAATGAAATCTCTTGCTTACAGCAGGACGGTTTTGGACTTGCTGTGAGTACAATTGCAGGTGAGTCAGTTTTTTATGTGAAGTTGGCATCCTGAGCAGCAGCAGTGGGTCCCTGGAATTCTGCTGCAGTTGCATGGATGGGGCCCTCTGAGCAGCCCCTGCACCCCCAGCTCATTGCTCACCCTGCAGGAGATCTGCAGCCTCCTGCACCTCGCAGAATGTGGGAAGCCTCGTGCAGGGGAAATAAGTGAATTGAAAGAAGAAAATGCCATTATACAGAAAATACAAAAGAGAACTGCAGGAATAGTGCACTACACCCAAATTTAAACAAAACAACTGTTAACATGCAGGGATGAGCAGCATCTGTGGAACAGACTGTTTGACCTTTCCAAGAGTCTTGGCTACTCCAGGCTGACTCCTGCAAGGCAAGTAAGGTGCCACAGACACAGAGACACCTTGTTATCCAGCACCTGGGGAACCTGCTCTGCCACACTGCCAGCAGCAAGTGGAAACATTTTCTATTCTGTGGCTTTTCTCAGAAAGTGTTTAGTAAGAAAAATGTTGGAGGAAATCAGCTGATCAACCAACCAGCAAATTAAAATAAAGCTTGAAATTCAATTAACTGCAGCACTGTTATGCATTATGTATAATACTTTTTAAAAATTAAATATGACACAGAGGGATAAATCTGGACACCCCAGAGAAGAAAACAAAATAAACCTAGAGCATATTTACAGTTTTAGGTAAGGTTCTGTAAGATCAACATTAGAAGATGAAATTCCTTTTCCATTCAGGAACTGCATTAATACAAATACTTGCCTTTTCTAGTAATTATTTAGTAACAGCCATGATAAAGACATTAAGAGTGTTTTATAATCACACAGTGGGGTTCAATACTGATTCTCTCATTATCAAATCTGCTCAACATACAAGTCAAAACATGATTTTTCTAACCAACTACATTCCTCATTTTGGCATTGTAATCCAAGCTGCTGATGTCAGAAATGATTATGAGAATTCAAGAGAGAGTTTGCTGACTATAAAGTACACAGGCACCAGTCCAAAAGGGAGCCTCTCCTCCCTATGCACATTGCTCTGATAAATAAAATAATCTTTGGCCTGCCTCTACCCCTTCAAAGCAGCCTGTTGGAACCTACAGGTCATGAAGAAGATAAAGCCACACAAAATCTCTGTCCTTGGAGGTCTTCAAGAGCAGAATAGACATAAGAGATGACCCATTTTGAGCAGAAGAGACACCCAGAGGTCCCTTCCAACACAAATCATCCCATAACCTTGCAAACACAAATCTGGAGTGCAAAATTTGTCCCAGAGGTCAGACAGGTTGTCACAGAAGATGTCATTTTTCCTGTTTATAGATACAAGGCTATCTTGTAAGGAATTAATAACAAGGCACAACATCACACAAATTTGGTGTCTTAGCTGTTCAAACTCTCTGACCTTGGCAAGTCAATGACTTTATTACTGGCCATATAGAATATATATGATGGCTGGATCTGAGTAGTGACATGAGAAGGCAGGTCAAAGTGTGATGCAGCAAGAAGACATAAAAATAAACCTTGAATAAGCAAAAGCTGAAATAAACCTGAAAACTGTTTCTTAATCAGCTTTAAAATCACTGAGATAAATTCATCCCATATAATAATATGGTGAGTAAAGTTTTCTGTAATATGTCATTTCTCTTCCAATTTGTTCAACTTCTTTTGCTCCATAGGTTCCTTACTCTATTACCCTGTCTTACTATTTTCACAAGTTGAATTTAATTCCTATTTTTTGTCTTCCTTCAAGTTCCTTGAATATTCTCTTGTCTCTGTAGTACACTTGAGTATTTTTTATTTGTGGTTTTTTTTCATGGCATTCATAATACTGCTTTAAGAGCTACATTAGCCACACTTACAAAATCCATGTCATATCTTTCAAGACTGCATGAACCCACAGAGCAATAATTCTATTCCTAGAGGCAAATATGTACTGCTATACCTAAATAAATAAAATCCATAAGCACAGTGAGTGCAAAACAACACAGTGAGTCAACAAAGAAACACAGCAACAAATAATCAATATAAATGAATCTATAAATGATCAACTGGTGATCTCAATCTAAATAACTGCTAAGAGAGCAATGCTTTCCTAGGAAGAAATGAGACATTTTACACTGGTATTGAACATTGACTTTTCAGAGAGAATGACCACAGGTTTATTTGATAGGCATCTCTGACTTGGCATTATGTTAGCAAAATTTAATCTTCAATATCCCTTCTGCTTACCCTTTCCTGAAAAATGGCCTCATCTCAGATTGTTGGGCTGGGTTATAAAGAATGTCTCACTAAAATATCTCAACGCTTTTTCATCATTTTCCCCTGACTTCCTGCAAGTCTCATTCTGCATCTACTTATCTCTGCTATCTCTTTGCCCTGACAAAGCTGTGATCCTGGGATTAAATCCTAGACCACTAAAACATTCATAATATTAGGTATTTGCACTGATGAAAGTGAGAATAGGCTCTGTCACACAGCCATCATGAAATCCAGCATATTTTCTAGTTTGTGCATGGGAGGATGGCAAGGGCACGTGAAGTACAACCTGTACTTCACAACTGAGAGAAAAAGGAGAAAGCACCTCTGAGGAAGCCATGCTTGCAGCTGTAATTAAAAACCCCAAAGTTTCTGTTATATAAATAATGACTGTACTAATAAACTGCTAATTGTAAACATTATCTCTCTGTAATATCTGGGTTGGCCATTTCTGTCCTGTCACATCACACTGCTCATTTATGAGGCACTAACCTTGGCCAAGTAGATGTTTTGAGCAGTGCAGCCACAGCCTGGACAGTGAGCATCAGCCAGGCAGCTGTGTTTCCTTACTCAAGTTCAAAGCAATATATTTTAACAGCTCCTGGGGAGCACTACCAGCATGTGTGAAAAATGTTTTCTCAGACCCATCCTAGATTGTGCTGTGCAATTTGCATTAACAACCCAAAATGTGTCCTGAAAGCACAACTCCAGTAACACATGGAAGAAAACATTCTGTGATCCTCTCTGTCCCCTGTCTCCTGCCAAGGCTTCAGAATATGTTCAGCCTGGTAGCTGAGCAAGAAAAGTTTTCAATTGCAAGAGCTAGGCTGAGCACATGATAGCACTTGGAGAGTCATGGGAACATTGGTCTCACTCCAGTTTGAACTGCTGAGTTTCATGGTATGAAAATGTCCCACAGACTAAGAACTGCCCAGGCTGTGAGCCTGCCCCTCCACACTGAAATCCTCCTCCTCTCCTTCTCCCCCAGATCTTTGCTAGGCAAAACAATAGCACATTGGCTTTTCCTGGAGCAGATCTGCAGATCAAGCTTCTGCTTTCGACTCAGGAAAAGCCCAGGAAAACTCTACCCTTGGGCAGAGTTTCATGTCCTCCTGTTCTTTGTGGCATTAAGCACACAGTGCAGCTGGAGCAGCTTGTCTCAGGAGAATTGTCTCAGTAACATAATGAATCTGACACCTTTGGACTGTGGAACTGGGAAGGGACACTTGCTAGGCTAAAAAGCCACATCTGAATTTCCTGGACACAGGCACCAGAATTCCCAATCCTAGCACCTTTTTTTTTATGGAATGAAGCCAGATGCTTTTTCCTAAAACTTCTCAGAGGTAGCATCACACAAGCTCATTGAGCTACTACCACGCTTTTCTCACTCAGATTGACTGATAGCAGTCAATAAGAATCACTGAATGTGTGACATTTAAAATATGACAGGCATATTCTAAAATTTAATTATTGCCCCTAACTGACACCTATTTTCAATGCAAATTTAAGAACAGAACCTTCTGTCATCAGCTAATCTTGCAAGAGGCAGCATTCCCTCGGTTTACATTGATTTCAAGTGAGTCTGATCACAGTGATTGGCAGCCAGATGCCCTCTGCCTCTCAGAGGTTCCAGCTTTGCATGATTTTCCCTTTTTCAGTCTTGCTTTCCAAAATGTCTAGCAAATTTGATTTCAGTGAAGTCTGGACAAGACAAAGGCTGTGGTTGTATGACTCCACAAGTAATAAACAAATGCAACATAAAAAAATCAAATGAAATGGAAGTTTCTGTTTGTAAAGCACAACTCAGAGAGAGAAAAAAGATATCAGTGGGTACATTAGACAGGCATTTCAACAACCTATTTTGATGAATCCTCATTTGTGGAATCAGAGTCACAAAGGCAACCTGACTTAGGAGTGGGAGAACTTACAAACATGAATGAACAGCAAGCTTCATCCAAGCACTTACATTACCAAAAAACTGACTCATTTGTGGAAAGAAAATAAGTTGATATCAACACCTGAAGGATAAAATTTCATGCAAACTGTACCATGTACAGATATTTGATACAAAGATGAAACTTCTACTTCCAAGTCAGAAATCCCTATAGATTTTTTTGTCTGACTCTCACACAAACAAAGGAATACTTCTGTGGTACAGAAGGAAAAAACTACATAAATTAACCGTTTGTTTCCCTATATCTTACGTTCTGTGAATAGCTATTTTTCAGGTTATTTCAAATTCTAAAAGAAAGACATTTTCATTTGCTTAATTAACTGCCAGACCCTTTGGCAATTCAGTCCTTTCTGTGGCACTGAAGTGAATATATTATTTCAAGTTTATGCAGAAACCTGAAATTTATCTTAAACCTCATGTGTCTTTAAGGTCAAATAACACTGAAGAATAAATGACTAATAATACTTTCATGTGCAACACAGGCACTAAAGGTGTTGTGCAAGCATGCTGCTCTCATGGTCTATGTCATTTTTCTTTTATTTTTCTTGTATCTTCTTGCATATGATAGCAGATAAAAATAGCATCAGTGTCTATAAGTTTCAGTGTGAGTATCAAGATACAATTTTCAACTGAAACATCTTTAAACTCATCACAGCTTTTAATTTCCACAGGAAATAACAGTTCAGTTGTTTGTTTTTTTTTCCCCCACAGGAAAGTCTAAATATTTAAATTACCATATTTTTAATGTACTGACATGTTGATGGTCAGATGTTCTTTGATGCTCAAAGATAGATTGGCAGAAATCAGAGCAGCATAGGGGCTTACAAAAACGTGGTATTTATGTTTGGCAGCAATTACTTTGTGAAAAATACAAGGTGACTCTTTTTACGCTCCTTCTTTCTTCTTTTTTATATTTTTCTCCTCCAACTTTGGCATGAATCAAAAGAGCTAAAAACTAATTTAACATGACAAATGCTTTCATCACTCCCTTAACCTCTGAAGTGAACACTCTGACAAAGACAATATGTGTGGTATATGCTTTCCTTTTGACACTTTATAAATTACTTTCTTGTAACTGGGTTTTACCACCAGCCCAATATCTTCAGGATGTCCTAATTTGAATGGCTGGCTCTACATTCTTCATATGTCACCCCTGGATAATAGGAATAACTCCTGGGCTTTGTGAAATGGCACAAGTCTCAGAGAGGACTGTGGGACAATTTTATTTCCATCCTTCATGCTGGAGTTTACCAGAAGGTTGTGCAATATTAGCAACTAATACTCTGCATTTAGTTCCCATCTGGCTATTGAGGAAACAGGGAGCAGTGACAAACCTGGCTTTAAATGTGCAGCCAGCCCTGTGTACACCATACAATGGAGAAATTAATTGAAGTGACTTTTTTCCTATTCTCTACTATTAAAAATCGTATAACAATTGGCCACAGAAACATCTTAAAGTGTTCTTTCACACACCCCATCTGCACTTTTTTTTGCTTGGTCCAGTCCTTCAATAGAAGACCAAAAGTCACCCGAGTTATTTTCAACCTGGTGAATTTGATCTGTGTTAAATTTTCTGCAGAAACTCTGCCAGTTTAAAGGAATTCAGACATAGACCAGTGTGTCTAAGATGGGAGAATGTCTGCACACAGAACCAAGCCTATTCTGCACAAACAGGTGCCCTGTCACACTGGACCACTGCAGACCTGCAGAATTTTTTCCCAGACATCAGTCAGGGTACTTTGCAGAAGAAGATTTAGAAAATTTCAGATAACAGTGGTACTGACTGGCCTATAAAGGAAGAGTCTATTTAAATAGCCAGACTTTGATGACATATTATGATATAAACCATCAATCTATATGCATCTTAAAAAAGAAAATAAAACCCGAAGTTACCTTCTAACAAGGCATATTGCCATTATTTTGACAAATGTTTAACTTAAAATCTCAGTAGTATCTTTATTTAACATCAATTATGTAGTGTGGCAAAAAGTTCCAAAGGTTATTTATGCACTATGAATTTATTTTTAAAGTGTTAAACATACTGCCTTTTCATTTCATTCATTGTATTTTTGGCTGTGTGTTGGAGGAAATGCAATAGGAATGCCTAATAATTTTGAAAATATTTTTTTCTTTTCTATCAGTTATAAGATTTTTTTTGCTTCTCTCTTTAAATCATCCTCATTATAATTTTTTCATGCCAGCCATAATCTTTTGTAGGCTCAAAGTCCCATGTTTAGACCTGTAGGCATCATTTTTTCAATGATCCACCCATATCAATCCTCCCATCTCTTTTATGATAGGAAAATTCATTTAAAAATCCTGAAGAGTATGAGAACTTCAAAGTACTCTTTCAGTATAATTTACCTCATATTTGCCATATGCAAATATGCAAGAGTCTTGATCAGCATGGATATAGTCACGTTCACACAGCCCAGATACCCTGACAAACCTAAGGAGCAGAACCATTTGCTCCAAATTTTCATGATTTTTTCCATAACTCTTAGCTAATGTAACCCCAGTGATGGAACCTCTGCTATGGTAGAGAGCAAGAAATTTTCTCTGTGGACATGTAAGGCAGAAATACAATAGCAGCACCTTCAAAGCCTTTCCTTTTTTCAAATCAGGAGATGATTTAGCACCTTAACTCACACTGTTGGAGGACAGCACTGGTTAGTTTATAGCTGATGGTCTTACTCCTGCTCTTTGTCAAGTGCAATGAATTGTATGATTTTTTGCTGAGAGTGAAGGAATTAATTTAATAAATGGCCTACCAAAAGCACTTCACTTCCACCTTTCTTCTCTTCTCATGCATCTAAGGCTACATCACTGCTTTTCTGGTTTTTTTTTTTCTTTCTTTTCTCTCTCTTCCATCACTCTAAATTATGATCATAGGATCTATCAAATTTATTCATAGGATTAATTTCAGCTATTTTCTGGTTCTGACATATACTTATTCTTTCCTGTGTATGGCATGAAGCTTGTCAGGTAACTTCTCATTATTTAAACCTTGAGCTAACACTGTCTCCTAAACCCTGCTTTGTTGTGTTCACTACCAACTCTATTGTGCTCATCATTCTTTCAGCTGGAAAGAAGACCTCAAAAACTTCTGCCAAAATGGATCAGTTATGTCATTACTTGAAATGATAGATCATTCATCAATTATTAAGAGTCAATACATTGCCTTACATTCTCTCTTGCCTTAAAAATGAAAGTGTAAAATGCAATAACCACGTTGCTAAGCTTTGCTTAAGATTACAGTAACCTAAATACCAAGGAAAAAACACATTTCATAATCCATCACTTCAAAGTTATGCACATGATTAAAATGTTCAACTTGCAGTATATCATTTCCCATGTGCATAATCACTCTAACAGGGAGCTGCTGTATGATAACTGTCAACTTCAATGAATTATGTGCTTTCCAATCTTTTCATTTATACACCAAACTAAGCTTGTTATTCTTCTGAGGCATTCTACAGGGGAAACACAGAAAGATGGTTAGATCTGTAGTACTCAGTGTGCTGAGATGTAGGTCTGGACTAAACAGACAGCAGGAATAGGCAGCCAGTTCTCTCCTACTACTGTATAAACTAATCATATATGGAAGCTCATTAGTATGAAAAATGGGGTTTTCTTAGAAAATGGTGTCTATCCTGAAGAGTCAGGTTATATAGGATCAAAAAATTTTAAAAAAGGAGAGAGAAAATTCAGCACATCTTTATAGATCTTTTGAGCGCTATATGTGAGAATAGTTTCAGAGAGGAAATAAATCCCACAAAGAATAGGTCTGGAAAGTATTGTCAAGCTACCATAATTTTGCCATTTACTCAGAGAGCCTAAAGAGCATCCAGCCCTTCACTGTCATCAGCATATTGTTAAAGGCACTGTAAAAGGTTCAAAATACACTGGTAGTTTGTGCAGACACCTTAAAAAACCTCTACAACAACAGAGAATGAGAGGGGACCAGGAGAGAGGGAGGAAGTCAGAAATTAATAAAATTAATTAAATTAAGAGAGACAAAATCTCAGAAGCATGTTAAAAACATATCAAAAAACCACAGAAAGGATTAGAACAAAGTGTGGTCATTATTAACATATGAATCATGGGAAATAAACACAACACTCAGAGTTTCTATATTTTTCCTTACAAAATGCTAAGGATGAGTGTAATACAAAAAATAACTGCATGCAAAATGGCACCATTGAATGATTCAAATATAACACCACCAGGATTTAGGCACACAGACCAATATAGACTGAGAACTAGTAATCAAAATAATTTTGGGTTTTTTTTCCTCTAAAGGCAGAATGTGATGATAATATTTGAATTCAAATGCCACTGGCTTCTGTTACTTATGTGAATTTGCCACCTATCACAATTTTTTTTCTAAATACTTTTTAAACATATGGCACTACATAAAAAAGTCATTAAATCCCTCTGTTTGGACCATTTATGAGATGTGCATATCTGACACCTAAAGTTAACACTGCACATTAAGAGTCCCGAATCAATTTCTTGCTTCTACTGCTCTTACGACAGTGAACGTGACTTGAACATTTTATTTTTCCTCATTAATCAGTATAAGGAATAATAATATTCTTTGCTCACTACGAACATACATTTGTGAAACACATTGACCATCCTTTCATCTGCTGAACTTTAATTTTCTGACAGCCATGTGATTTGAGAGAGAAAACACAGCCTTACCTATGAAATATGCTAGCAAGATGGCAAGCAGGACTGCAGCAGCAATTGCAGATAAAGCAGCACATTTCCAGCTACAGTACTTGGAGGGTTTTTTCAGCTTGAATGCATTCCTGGAGAATGTATTTCTAGGTAACAGTCTGGGAGGTGGAGTATAAACTGTTCCTGAGGTCAACGGGTAACCAGGGGAAGAACTACTGAACAGCGGAGTAGTTCCAGAAGATGTCTTAAACAAGAAATGCCTGAAAAACATAAAATGGAACAGAGTTGAAAATGGCAAGTCCTGTAGTTAAGAGAGAACATCTCCTACTCCTATACCATTCCAGCTGCCACAGCCTGGTAAATTCAACCAAAAAGGATTTTGTAGGAAGAAATTGGGAAATGAAAATTCTTTTCTTTTTTTTTCTTCCTACCAGATAAATACTGGCACTAAAATACAGTATCAGGATATATTTCTTACTCTTTTCTGTAATTAGCTACAACTTGACCACATACTAGCTAAAACACCAGCATGACCCATGAAGTGTCTGGGAGTTCCCTGTGGAATCCATCACTCAAAAAATGTTCTAAGAAAAGAACACTCTGAGTCTCATTTACACTCTTGGCAAAAGCTCCCAGCAAAACCACTAAGAACATACTGAGCAAACCCCATATTCCTGTAGGAAAAGATTTTGCCAGAATTAGAATTAAACATGATTTTGTGGTTTAACAGTACATAGGTTTGGTTTGAACAGCTAAGAAAATTACCAACAGCACATGACTCAGCAGATAAAACCAGGATTTCAGCTGCCCATACATTGGTTAGGAAGAAAATAATAGAATACACTCAAATGAATCTCAGAAAATGCTGTCAACACATTCCAGACAGAGGAAATGGAGAAAGCAAACTGGAAGACAGGTTTCTTTCGATTAACTTCTCACAGTCAGGAAGAACTGACTGCAAACATGTTCAGAGTAAACAGTAAAAGGAGAAGCACAGAATAAAGGTATGGTCTTACAGAAAGTCACTTGGTTTAAGACAGAGAGCTCTGAAGACTTGCTCCATACCCTCTCCCTTCACATCTCTGAAAAACAAGTGCTTCTTGGAATCAAACAGAATGAAGACACTCAGTAATCTCCAAAATCAAAATCACAGCCTAAAATAACCCAGGTCTTACTTCCAATGTAAAATATGTTTAACATTTTTATTCAGATACAATCCAGTATGTCACTCTCAAACCACCTGTTAGAGCTTTGAAATCCATGTCACTCACTGACAACAACAATTTGGAAGTTGGAGGCTGAAATGTGTTTCCCAAGTATGCTTTCCAGCCCACCATCATGAATGTGCCTACTGTCAAGCATAGATTAGTGTATACCTATTCTACAGAATACCAGAAGTGATTTTAAAGGCATTTTTTGAAACATTTGTTTTGAAATAAAACCCAGAGCATAAGAGATTGCACAGGACTTGCATACAGGCAAAAGACAGTAAAAGGAAGGCTGGCTAGGTTCCCCAGATTTCTGATTAAACATTCTCATTTGAAGAAAGCCTCTGAAAATATGTTTTTGTTATTTTTTCTTTAAATGAATCAATTATAAACTCTATTAATGAACATGAAAATTCACTTTGACATTGCCTTTGTTTTTGATTTTTAAGTTCCAAGTGGCCTTGTACATCCCTTTCAACAGTGACCAAAATCTAGTTTGTCATAGAAAATAGACAAAGACAGTGACAGTATCTATCCACTGCTATAATTTTTTCTTTCTGCTTTGGAGACTTCAGATATGCAATCAAACTCAAACAGATTATTTCTAACCAGTTACTTCATAGAAACACTGGGGTTTTTTTAACAAATAAAGCCACCCTTCTTTTTTCTTTATCAGTGAGAGACATCAGAGGTTGGAATTATTTTCTGCACATCATAGGTGATCTATGAGGAAAAGCAATAAAGGCAAATGCTAAAAGACTTCCCCTTAAAATTGCCAGCCTTTTAAATTATGAAAAACATCTTTCAGCTAAAAGAAAGCATGAAATAATGAAAGTCTGATGTCTTGAATACTTCATTTAAAATGTTTCTTTACTTTGCAACAGTTCAATTTAAGTAACTGATGGGAAAAACCAATGTGATGGGGCTGGTTGTGTCACACCAGATCTATTGACTCTTCTGCTCCTTCTGTCTGGGTAGAATCTGATTAATTTGTCAGCAGAAGCAGGTTTGGTCCTTTCTAGTTGCTCTCCAGTGTTGGGAGCACAAGACCACTTCCATGATTGGATTTAGGGACTGAAATGACATGGAGCATGAGGACCAAGGGGAGGCCAGAAGGAAGGCAGATCCAGTGAGACAAAGACAGGCAGGAAAGCTCCTCTCTCATCCAGGCTAATTCTGCAAATGCCTCAGCCCAGGACCCCTTCTCCTCCTGCATCCTCCTGGCAGGAATGACCCTCAGATTTGGAAAGAAGGGTCTATAACAGACAGTTCTTACCCTTCCCCTGCCCAAAAGCAGATCTTTCAGAACCAAACTCGAAATTACAGTCCTTGGAACTGTCTTTGTCTGAAATGCCTTTAAACCCAGGAATTTTATGTCCTCTTTAGCTGAGAAGGCAGCTACAGCACCAACAGAAATTTTAATATAAAGCATTGTTAAAGTAAACTCAGATATATAATGAAACTCTGCTCCCATTAAAATTGAATTAATGAATATCCAGATATGCTTTAATAGAACATGTCAATCATATCCTGTTGCATGTGAGAAGACAAAAAAAGTAGAACAAAAAAGCAGCTCCACTGTGATCCACTTTGAGATACATAAAGTATATAAAGAAAACCAAAACACTTATCCATGCAAACAGGATCTCTATGATATTGTTAAAACTAATCAGGACTTGGTAGAAGCAAGAAAAAGCCAACTGAAAAGGAGAAGATGTCATTCTCAAAGGAGAAAAGAAAGAATGTCATTGGATGAACCCAGAATTTTGCCACATTTTGTCCTACCCATGCATTTTGAAAGCTGAAAGCTCATTGTCTGAGGACCCCTGACAAAGTGGCAGCTATCACAGGGTATCACATCACCTGAAAGTACACAAGTTCTGCCTTCAAAAGTAAAAAAAGACATTTAACTAAAGATGTGTTAAATATCCCCTAAGGCATTTTGGAAAACTGGCACTGCATTCCAAAGCTGGGGGGCAGGTTAGCAGATGTACCTTAAATCACAGCAAAGCACACCAGAAAGACTGGGAACATAATGGACAAAACACTTGGACCCCAGAGTCTAGACTCAGCTAGTAATGGAAATAAATTGACTTGTCTCAACTCTATCCCTAAACCCAATGATCTATAGCCATATTTTTATGTGAGATTTGACATGCTCTGGTACAACCAATTGTCTGTGGGCTGAAGCTGCACAGAGAGAACATGAGCATTTATCAACATTAATTACAGCCTCACAGTGGTAAGGCTGGGAGCATTGTACAACGCCTGCTTATGAAAAGAAATGATCTGATTTGTACCAGTTCACTTAATTTCAAACACACTCCATATAAGAATTAAAATTGTATTCTCTGTCTTACCTTTTCACCTATCAAACAAATTAAGAAAAACACATTTTCTACCTAACAATTAAGCATTAGCAATTTGGATAAGACTAGGGCTAATTTTCTGTTTTGAAAACATGGGAGCGAATTTTTTAAGTCTCAGCCCAGTCTCCCTAATTTCTGTGGATCAATAAGACAATTCCACACTGAAAAATTCACAAAATATGGTTGCCAGCCTACGATGAATCTGTTATTTCAATGACCTTGAAAAGCTGTGGAAGGAGCTTGAGTGCTGCCACAGAGCAGGAGCTAACCCTGCAGCTCACTCTGCTCTGCTCTCCTCTCCCGGGCTGCAGGAGTCAGGATTCTCCAGGATTCAGGATTCTCCAGGATTCAGGATTCTCCCCCTCTGTTTTCAGCACTGCTGCTGTGGGGTCACACCCAGGCACCCCAAAGGTGACATCTGGGAAAGTTGAGCTTGCCAGGGGACATTTGAGCACTGTTCTGTGCACTAATGGCAAATGGAAAAAGCTATATTTTGCTTTCTTCATTAATTCAGAGCTCTCCCTAGCATGTGCTTTCCCACAGGTCAAAAGGACCTCTGGTGTTCAGGGAATAGTGGTCTGACAGAGACTGTATTAACTTCCATATTCTTTGAGAGAACAATCAGCTTTTCCCCCCTCCTTTCTGGACAGATTGTCATGGCAGCACACTGCAAGAATGAGTGGAGGAAAAAAAAAATCGTTCTGAGATGAAAAACTGTAATAGAAAGGAAGAAAAAGACATTTTCTAACATAAATTGCTTCTTTCCCTCCTCATACTGTCCTAAACTTATTCTGTATGAAAAAAGAAAAAAGGCATACAGAGAATTGTAATGCTCAAATTGTCTTTTTTATATTTTACAGGGTTTTTAATAATAATTAATAAATAGAAAAGCTACAGGTCAAGAGAATAGTAACAGCTAATTTTAGTTATACTAGGACTTAAAATATCTTCACGCTGTGGTAAAATCACATCTGTCTATAATTTTATTGGACATTTATTCTTAGCAGAAAACAATGGGATATAGAACATAATATGCTGGCTTTCATTGTGATTTTAAAAAAACCTTCTGCAGTTTTCAAAGTCTTCCAAAAAAGTAGCCATGAGTCATTTTATGTCAGTGGAAGCCTCAAAGTGGCTGCCAAATTCAGACAGTGAAATTTTGTGGAAGATTTCTGACTTCCAAACCAAAAGAAACCAAGTGAAGAAAACCGTGAGCTGTTCTTATGCCTGTTATGAAAAAATGAACTCTGAGTGGTACACTAGAGCTAGCTTTGGTTACCTGTGTCTCAGTCTTTCCCCAAATGAGGTTTATTCGTATATTCTCTCAGGTTTTTGCAGAAAACATGGGACTATCAGCCACATTTCCAGATCTGAGGGCTCTCTGATGTGGTAAAACTGCACAGAAGTTTCTATCCTAGAACTCTAAAGCCAGCAATAAAGCCTAACTAGTGTTATCTATCTGTGTTTAAATTGTATAGTTACAGGAAACTATCTCAATCAAATCCACAGACTAAACTCAGTAAGACAGGTTTTTCAGTGGAAAGCTATTTCAAATATACATGTATATAAATCCACTGGCCCTTTTATACACCTGTGTCTTGTGTACCCCCATACCCAAATAAATGCCTGTGGAAACAGAGGACAGTCCTCACAACATTATTTCAGTGATTTTCAGCCTACTGCAGATACTGATGCAGGAACTAAGGACACTGAACAGTAATTCAGGATGAACACCTCAGTATCAATGCCACACCTGCCCCCACTGACACCTCCTGATCCTTGCAGCAGGCCCCAGCACCCAGAGCAGCTCCAGTTCCAGCTCCTCAGCTCTTGAAAGGCTGATGATTTCTTAAGGCTGGGTTCTTCACATCCCCAGGCAGAGTGTTCTAAAAACTGCAGAGTGCAGAGCAGTGTCACTGCTGCGAGCACCAGGCTGGCCTGTCACCAGCACTGCCACCCTCTAACAGAGACACAGCTGGACATGTGAAGCACAGTAGCTGAACACTGCCTGGCAGCCAGGCAGGGTGCTGCACAGAAAGGCAGGTGCCAACCTTTGGGCACCTTGATCTGTCGTGTTATGAAACAAAACCAAGTGGGCATTGCTCACAAAGGCAGAACACCTGCACGGTGTGACAGCAGCAGCGAGGGCTCTGTGCTGGGCACCTCTCCACAGGACACCTGCTCTTCATCTGCAAGGCTGAGATCCTCTTGGATACACTTTTATACCTTCTCTCTCCCTGGAGCATTCTCTGGGGGCTCTCACCATGTGCTCCCAGCTCTGGCTTGGCCCCATAGCCCTGCCCTGTCCCAGGCTGCTCAGAGGCTGCTGAGCTGTGACACTGCAGAGCTGTGAGAGAGGCTGGAGAAAGGGGAGGTGGAAAATAGAGAGAGAGATATCTCTATGAAATATATAGACTGCTGAACTGGGGATCATGAGCAGCTCAAGAGTTTGAGATGGAGAGCACCAACTTGGAAAGGCATAAAATCCAGAAGGGGAATGTGCACATGGCAGCTCAGCAGCTCCAGGGGCCACCCATCACCTTCCTGACTGGTGGCTCTGTGGTCTAAAAGATTCCAGGTACTCTGCAAGAGATGTGAGCCCACCCACTCAGCCTGTCTGCTTGGATCCTAGTCAGCTTTTGTGGGAGTTAGCCAGTCAATAGCCAGCTTTGCCCTTTAAATTTATGAATCTCCTTCTTGCACTACTCTTTATTCCCCATGAATGCACAAATCAAACTGCTGGTTAATGCCTAGTAAAGAGTAACAGGCACAGCTACAGACACAAACACAAAAAGTCAGGGTCTTTGCATATGCATGTACATGAAAGTGTAGCAGGATCAGTCAGCAGATACAGGAACATTTAGGCAGCTCTGAATCGACTCAGCTACAGGAACTTTCTTTTCTTAAGCAGAAAACCTTGTGTCTTTTTTTGCCATAGTAGTTGTTGCATAGTGCCAAGTGATGAAGTGCAATAATGCCTCCATTTGTTATTCCAGTGGTGGGGATTATGATAACAGTGTTTTGCATTTCAATGGGTCTATGCAGTTTTAACTTTCTACATCAATTAATGAACATAATTTCAAAACACTTCTATTTTAAAAGGCATACATGTAAGCTCTCCACTATCTCTTAATTCAACTACTCACTTAACAAGAAAAAAAGAACAAGTACTAACAGTGCTATTTCAAGTCTGTAAGTCACAGAACAGAATAATAAAACTCAGAACTCAGAGAAATTTATCAGTCGACACATAAACTTAAATAAAGAGGAACCAAAATCACATAATTCTAGACTTTTTTTCATGAAGACCCTAAACATGCCTGTTTCTTCCTGTGCAGTCAGTCACGCTGCCTGTTCACTCTGCACAATCCAGAAGTTAAAAATGCAAACGAACAAGATCATGAAAACATGCAATTATCTGCAATCAGTAAAAACTTCTTTGAGCTTATGTGTACGTGAGTGGGAGTACATCTAGATCGATTTTCTGAATCATCATTATGTATCCTGCTTTTGTAGTGTTTCCCTTCCCCCTTTTCTCTCTCCTATTCATGCCTCTATTTGTTATGAAAATGATACTCCAGTAGCCTGCTAAAAATGACCTTCCTACAGTGCTTTTGGAATCCTCCAAGTACATGGCCCAAATGTGTTGAAAGTCCTTGGGGATGCTTTTGACTGTGCTTTCCTTGACTCTTTAAATTGCTTTTGATTTTTAGACAGGTCCAGATTCCATCAATGTAGATTCCAATTATTTGGAAAGTCCCTACTACCTTTCTGCAACCTTCACATGAAGGGACAAGAGAAGGAAGGGGTCAGTTCTTGCCCCAACCTTCAGTCTCAGAGGAAGAACCTGCTCTAGCATATGTACCTGTAGCTGCAAGTAAATGGTAAGAGAAAGTCACAAAAGACAAAGCAAAATTAGAGTGAGGACTCATTTCACTGTTCCAAGTAGTTGTTTGTTATGCCCAATATATCCTAGGAAATCGCATTAACAAAAGGAAAGGAAATTTTGTTTCACTGCTCTGTTCCAGAACATTTTGCATCATGTACAAAGATATCAAAATATTGAGACATCATTGAAAATAGGCAGACAATTGTAGAGAGCAGTTGTAGCTTGGAACTTCAACACATTCAGAAGCTTCAAGTTTACATATTCAGTTCAGAAGTTCTGCAGCTGATCTTGACATCCCAACATGGTACAAAATGTGAATGTGGTATTATTGCCATTTCAGATATTTAATTTATTTCTCAAAAAAATTAATATTGATTTCCCCCACTGTAAAATCCCTCTCCTCACATGCCCTGCTTTTTTGCCTTGACTGCTGTGGGCTGTGCACAGGCTCAGTGCAGTGTCCATTCCTGCACTGGAATGAGCTGGAGCACTGGGTGCAGATGTTTCCCAGCTGTGATACCCCACAATTTTGGGTTCAAGCACTGCATGGTGCACACTAGGATACAGCTCACATTGCTGCTCCATCCTTTCTGCTCTCATTGCTGTCCTCAGGCTCACCCAGAGTGACTGTGCTGGAACCAGACTGGCGAAGACAAATGCAGTTTGAACCCCAGGAATAGATTTAACTTTTTGAAGAGTTCTTTTAAGGCTCATAGGAATTCTTTTCAGGTTAAATTTTCAGATTTCTCAATCTTTAAACTAAACTTTGCACAAATGACTTCAGATTTGGACCATTGGTCTTATACTACAGCCCACAAAATCTAAAGAAACCTATTTCATAATCACCAGAAGGGTGGTCATCATCCTTTCTCCTGAAACACAGAAGAAACATTGGGATGTTACAGTCTTCCTTAAAGCCTAGCATCACATCCTTGTTAGCAAGCACAAATTATAGACATAGATACCAAATTATCTTTGCAACTGAAAGATTTGAACTGAAAATATTTCGAATTACGAGACTAATTACAAGAACTGAAGAATAAGAGTAATTTCTATTTAATTCTAGCCTTTTTTCTCCTGAATTAAGTATTATTATTTAAAATGGTAACAATTAATTTTACATCAATATAAAGTACTGAAAGAGGCATTAGTAAATCAGGCACTCTCAGTGAAACATCCATCCATGGAAGCTCCTCTGTTCTCCTCCCTCACCAGTCATCCCAGAGGATTCCTGCTGTGTGAGGAGCCACGGGAACCTCCCCTGCAAAGCCATTCCCTTCTCCCTGTGCCCTCAAGGCATTCCCAGCATTAAAGCAGAGCACTGTCCCTCTGGCTGTCAGGAGGAAACGAGACCCACCCTGGGATGTTCAAAGGCAGTATTTTCATCACACATCCCCTTGCAAAGCAATGATTAAAGCAGCAATAAAGGAACACCTCTCAACTGGAGAAGGTAGAAACCGGCACTTTGTTAGGAGGAGGAGGAGATGCTTTGAAACAGACTGCAAGAGGACAATAAAAGTTAAAGAGCATTAAACAGCAGCTCTGAGCCTAAAGGTAAAGCAGCTAAATACTGCAGAAATGAACCATAAAAATAGCACCATAAAAATGCTACAGCCATGCATTACTGTGTCCTTACTTAGAGATATTTCAACCCTGCCATTACAGACCCTTATTTCAAAGAAAACAGAGTGATCATGTAGCCAGCCTGGGAGCCTGATGCAGCCATAAAGCAGGGAAAAGGAGGCACAGCCCATGTTTTTTTACCTGAACCAGGAACAAGTACATTAAAATCAAGCACACATCACTAGAAGTGTTCCAGGTCAGGTTAGCCAGGGCTTTGAGCAACTTGATCTAATGGAAGGCGCCCTTGCCCATGATGATCCTTAAGCTCTTTCCACCCCAAACCATTCTACAACTCTAAATAAGTACAATTAGGAACTCTGCATAGGCATGTTGTGAACTCATAACTCCATTAGAAGCAATGAGCTGCTGCAATACAGATAAACATAATTATGTAACAAATACAGCACCACGAAGGATACACAAAGATTTGGGCACAGTTGCCTGAAAAGGCCCCATGAAAACATTACAAGCAGTAAAAGCTTCCTTTACATCACAAAGAAAATAAACCAAATGTGATTTAGAACCCTCAATGAATATTGAAACAAGAGAGAGAGAAAGGATATATTTGGGAAATGCAATATTTTCAAAAAGTCTGAATTTAGCCCAAATTGCCTAAGACAGCAAAGGAACAAAGGGAAGGTTAGAATATTCTTACCAGAAAAAAAAAAAAGCAACATGCAGACGCGTGTTGTATTATTCAATGATTTCAGCACTTGGTGCTGTTAGATAAAGAGACATCTGGAATCTAAATTGTGATCTGAGTTTTGTAGTGCTGACACAAAGCATTCCCTTCAGACAGCTCAGGTGCCACCTTTTGTTTCATAATCAGTAACGTGACCACTTGCACATCATTTTCAGTTGAGAGCAGAATCTACTGAAGGTAACTGAAAGATGAGAACTAAGAGTTATGAAACCTTCTCTTGATAAAGCAGGTGCTGTCAGTGCTGGCTTTGCCTCCTGAGTGCTCCTCTACTGAGATTAATAAACAGATAACAAGATAAAAAAATTAGAGTAGTGCACTGTGAAGAGGCAGCAGAAGAGTCATAAGGGTCAATGTTTTGTGACAAGCTAAAGCTTTAAAGTAAAGGCTGAAGTAAAAAGCTACCAAAAAGATACCTTTTTTTGTGGCTGTTGGTATGAATGTAGATGAAACATCAGTTTTAAAGTGAAAGAATTACAAGCTAATTCTGAAAGTCTCAATGATTTCACAAGTTTCAGTCATCTTTTGAGTTAATATTCTTGTGATGAAACTTGTCATCAAGCCCTGTCAGGTGTGTAATTTCAGAAAAGAACTAAAATCGATCCTGGAGCAGCTCTGGAATAGTCTTGGAACACAGCAATTCTGCCAGGACATTTTCTAATAGCTTAATGCTTGCCTGTGACAAACCTGTCTTCCAAAAAGCTCCAATTAACTGTCGGGCATCCTGCAACCTCCAAAAATAACAGTATTCACAAAGTAACCTTTTGTCATGTACATACACACTCCCAGAGGTTGCAGGATAAGAAAAAAGGGAAGAACCAAAGTTAGTAAAGGCATTCACAGTCCCCTCTGGCTGGGAATAAGTACAAAAATCAGACAGCAAAAAAACCCAGCCAGACAAATGCCCACTGCTGTGGCTCAGGGATGCCAGGATTATGACAGAGAATCCTTTTGTGAATATCCCAAGGAATTCCCTCTAGGTAAAGTGATTGGTAAATTGGGACAGTCTTGAGCCTTCAGAAATGACACATTTCAGGTGTTGTACCCAAAAACAATTCCATACAGGAAGAGAAAGACCAGGCACAGCAGGTGGCCACTCTACACCAGAATTAAAAATAGGTATTAATCCTGGGCAATGAACCACACAGCAAGACCCATTCTGGGCTGAACAGGACCAACACTTATATCTTGTAATACTTAGCAATAAATAGCAAATTCAGGATGTCAAAATTAAGCTCTATAAAATAGCAGAGGTTCTCACAGAAGCAGCACTTCAGAGTTGAGTGTTTTTTTTTATTTTTTAATTTTTTTTTAATTTTTTTTTTAATTTTATTTTTTTTTTAATTTGGCCAAAGTTACCTCCAAACCTTCAGTAAGCAAGAATCCATTTCCTTTCCTTTTTTGGCCATCTCAGCTTTGGATAATCTGAATTTGCTTTCAACTTCTTCATGGCACCCATGTTCCCATTTTAGCAGAGCAGGACGAAGTGAGGGCAGCCCCCTGTGCACACCCCAGCCCAGCACAGACTGGCACAGACTCCCTGCCCTTTCCAGGCTCATTTGCTCCCTATGGAGCTGTAACCACCACTGATTAACCCCTGAGTAACACCAGCCTCGGTGCTGTCAGCTGCCACCCAGCCACTCCAGCCCCTCCCAGAGCTCCAAACCAGATGAGCAGTCTTTAATCAAATGTTGGAGGGGCTGGGCTGGGGCTGCATGGGGGTGTAACTCCCCCAAATGTGGCTATTCAGGGTGTAATCCATCAGAGCCCCATTAAAGCCCTGTGAGGCTGCAAACCAAACATCCCAGAAGCTGTGGCAACCAAGCAGCAAACCCTGGCATGAGCCAGTGCTCCAAGCAGCCCAGCTCCTCCACCTGCTCGCTGTGTTTATCACTCTGGGCAAGCAACACCACCCTGCTCTTCCAAGCACTTTATTCAGCACCACAATGGCTAATTTTAAATTCTGAGAGATCAGCTCTGCCAACTCCGCTATTTAAAGTGCAAGTTAAATATGTTTGACATTCCATACCCCAAATGACAACAAACCAGAATATTTAGACCAGCAGCATGTCAGGCACTTATTTATTTATTTCTCTGTCAGGCCTAAGTGCTGCACCTTTTCATTTATATGCTGCTGTTTGCCCCACAGGCATCAAGCTGTTAACATGTACAGAAGAGATTAAAATGAACTTGCATGCTGGATGAGGTAGAAATTAAAATTATAGTACTGTCAGTCATGAATCCTGGATTGTTTCTCAAAGTCTCCCAAAATGCATAATGTCAAGTGAGCCTCTGTTTGTTGCTTCAGGAAAGGCAAAATGTATAATTTTTCAGCAGCACAGTCAGTATGAATTCTAAGTAAGTTGTCCCTGAGCCTGCGATATAAATACGCTGTACTAATCGCTTGAGTTGTGTATGCAAGGAAGGTCTAAGTGAATAAAAGGTTTAAAATGGGATGTGAGCAGCTTTATTCACTGTGCACCTTCCACTGCAAAGCAGACTGGGGCTGCTGGGTGTTCTAATGCCCCTCACTCCCCAAGCTGTGTCTGAAAAATCACCCCGACACAAAGAACACCAAACCAATCTCCCAACAAACCAAGGGTGTTCTCTGTGCTTTGGAGGACCACCAGAGGCATCCCCCAGGGTGTCCATCCCTGCCACCCACCTGGTCTCGAGCGGGACGTTGCTGTTGAGCACCCAGCTGTCCTGGAGCTGCACGGACTCGGGGGTGGTGGCCAGGTCGTTGGGCGCCGGCGTGGGCGCGTGGATCTGGTTCCGGCGGTTGGTGAGCGAGTTCCTGTTGAGGGAGTTGGCAGAGGAATGGTGATGGGACAGGGAATGGTTGTGAGGAGGAGGGAGGGGTGGCCTCAGCGTTGACTGGCTGTGATGATTTGAAGGGCCTAAAACAGAAAAGAAAAACAAATCACAAATGTGTGTGGCCTAAAACAGAAAAGAAAAACAAATCAC
The DNA here is from genome assembly GCA_013400575.1 of Peucedramus taeniatus. Lineage (NCBI taxonomy): Eukaryota > Metazoa > Chordata > Aves > Passeriformes > Fringillidae > Peucedramus > Peucedramus taeniatus. The sequence continues at coordinate 128,246 of WBNO01019037.1, read as the reverse complement.
AAATGCCGCTCTCCTCGGCATTTTCAAGGGGCTGCTGCCTGGGAAAAGAGACTGTGCCTCTTGGACCTGTGGGCATCAAAGCATGGGCAAATCAGATCAGTGAATATTTGAGATCAGCAACACAAAACAGTGCTTCCAGCCTGCACAGCTGGCATGTTGACAAAGACTGTATTTAAATTTTAAAATACTTCTTTATGGATTCTCCCTGGAGAAAGTCTCCTCAGTGGAGCAGCCAGGACAGAAGCCTAGCTGGACCATTCCCTACATCTGCCAAGAGGAAATTTACCCCACCCTGTTTCTATCAGGGACTTTGAGCAGATGAACCTTAATGGATTAAAAATAGCCTTTGAGAATATGGTCTTTAGGCCCCTATAAAACTTAATCAGAGAAATCAATCTTCTTTCATTCACTGTATTTTACCAATCAGCTTCAAATGAACAGGGTTTGTGCCAGCACAAGAAGATTAAACTCCAAATATGAAAAGAGAGCAGCAAGGCAGTGATGGTATCTTTCATGTTATTCCATGTGATCAGGATTTGGCCTGTATTTTTCTATTTAGTAATGCCACAAACACACAGCAAGATCTGGAAATTATGCAAGTCTTTCAGTCTCTTTCATTGAAAAATGACAGGATGATATTTTTTAGTGATAAGGAAGGATATAAACTTTTTCATTCTTTGAGTACTGACATGCTTGCATCGATAATGAAATTTTTTTTTTTTCAAATCATTAAGGCAAATGGATTAAAATAACAGCACATGAAAAGAAAATCCGATAAGCAAGTGTCATTTGAACATTGTCACTTTTCTAAACATAAATGTAGACTGGTAAATAAGTTCATGTGCAATTCCACACATTGCAATAATTTATGTCTAATAAAAACAGCAAAAGAGAATAAAGAAAACAAACACTATTATGAACTGTATGCTTTAGACATTGTATCAAGTTGTTTTCTAGTGAACATTAATCAGTAATACTAGAGAAATGATAATTCTAATGATGCATGTTTGTTTTTAGAAACGGAAGCAAAGTACTTCATTGCACTTAATGAATCAAATAATAAAAAGAAAACATCACAAAACATCATTTGCAGCAAGACTGATCTTTGTCACATGAAACAAAAAAGTCTAGAAAAGCTGCTCAGCTGAGTAATAACTGTAAGTTAAGGCAAATATTTATAAAAAAACCCAAATAAACACAAAATAACACCCCAAACCCTAACCCCAGAGCAGCAGGAGGATGTTCCACTGGCATGGAACCCTGAGCTGCAGCAGCCCTTAGGGACAGGGTGGGTGGTGACCTGCCAGGGCTGGGTCAAAGGTCAGACTTGAGGATCTTAGAAAGTTTTTCCAACCTTCTGAGATCCTCAGGTGTGACCCTTAACCCAGCCCTGACTCTGGGGTTCTATCCAACAGCCCAGGGGCAGCTCTCCCCTGGCACTGCTCTGCAGACTGCCTGCCCAGGGAGAAGCAGGGAAAGAGCCTCTTCCTAACAGCAGCACAGCCAGGGAGCAGAGAGACAGCAGCGATTTTGGAGAGAGGCTGTTCATGTTCTTCAGCGTTTCTGAGGGCTTGGGGAAGCACAGGCTGGTGAGGAACAGAGCCAGGTTTACTGGGACTTACACAAGGCAAGTACAACCTGTCCCCTGACAAGAAACTTTAAGAATGAATTATAATAAATTCTGCATCCTCCACATGCTGCCTTAAATCTACACAGCATTTCTTTATCTTTTTTGAATGTCTGTTGCCCGAACGTGCAGCCTGTGGGAATGTCAACTGCTTTAAATACAAAGCCACCTTTTATGAACACATCCTAAATTTTAAGGCCATCATATGTGCAGTTCTCCTCACTATCCTTGGCTATGTCGTATCTAAGCATAAAAGAGACTGTTTAGCCAATAAAGTTTGATGTTTAAAACCCCTATTTGGACCTCCAAGAACATCAAATCTCTAATCTGTTTTAGGTCCTGTGCCATTCCACAACAGCATACAGAGCAAGACACAGCAGGAAGAAAATGTGTTTGGACAATATCCACATGCACAGAAGCTTAAGTGGAATTACTCTCCTTGTCTGTGTTCTGACTTTAAACAAAGCATGCTTGGATTTCAATAAGTGAATATTTATGAGTGATAAAATACAAAGATGCACCCTTGTGTTAATAGTTACTTCAAAAGATTCATGTGCATCATGTTTTCTCAACTCATTTTAGATGCAGCTTTTCCTTCTCAAGGCTAAGTATGAAAAAGTCTTACCCACATAAACAAAACAGTTTTGCTCTGAGAGCCACGGTAGCACCAGTTAAATAAAGGCTCTGAATCTTGTCACCACAACACCACGGAGGCTGTTCTTAAAAGTGAGCCAAGTGCATATCAATAAGAATGAACAGCATTTCTGTAAGACTACAAAAGCAAGAGCTGAAATCAAATCACCACAAATTATTTAATCTGCCTCAAGATTCAGTTCCCACACAGTAAATGTAAGATACTTTGCAAAATGAGCTGTGCAGAGGTAACTGAACACACACTGCAGCTGCAAAAACACTGAAATCTGGCACAAGACAAATGTAGCATTTAATACAGAAAAATAAACAAATACCAATATTAACATCATATTGATATTTTATAGCTTCTATTAAAATGTATAAAAGCTTATATATATATAAAGTACAAACTAGAGAGCGTGCACACACTTATGTATATATGAGAGAGATAAAAGCTTAATATGCTGCTTCTTCATAAACCTGTTCAAATGAATCAAAAGCAGGAGCCCAACACTGTTCAACTTGCCAGGGATATAAAACTGGATTCATATCTGAACATCTGAGCACTTCTCTATGAGCATCTTTGCCTAAATTAAAACTTCACCAGCAGTAGCTGCAGATCTGCTGAGCTCTGAAGCTCAGAGGAGTAAATCACTTGTCCCATAAATAAAGGATCCAAAGGGATTTGCCCTATGGATCCCACGGCACGACACGCTCTGGCCCCCTGGAAATTGCCTTTGATTTGGAAGCTTAAACACAATGAGTGTGTTGATGGAGTACATCTGGCTTTTTACATCAGGAAAGAGAGTTTATTTGTGGTATAGCAGTAGCCAGTATTGGTCTGGGGAAGAATACTGAGGAAATGATGCATTTTCTCAGTTATTAGCTGAATTAAGTCATTTCACCAGGATACACTATACAAGCTCAAACATTTAGGATTTAAGGAAAAGTCTTTTAAAACCATAGTGAAAATCAGAGACCTGGAAATCTGAAATACTGGTACTCTCCATGCTTGGGCTTTTACATTTTTTTTAAAATTTCTCATTTAAATGCACAAATAGACAACATATGTAATTCCAATCAATTTTAGTACACATTGATTGGGCTGAGCATTTTCAAAAAATCACGGCCTGGTGTCCACATAATCAACATGTCATTCTTCAAGAGATCTTACTGCAGTCAAGAATATCAGCAGCACTCGTTTCAAATTAGAAGTTGAGTGAGGGTAAATTGTGTTGTAATTAAGTAATCTGGGAATACAAAGTCTGATCTGTGTAGCTTTGAAGCAATCATAAGCTATCCAATTGTCTTATTTGGGTTTAATCAGAACAAAAATACTAAAAAAAAATAAATAAAAAAAATCAGAAATTGATTCTTTTATTTGGTGAAACATTTAAACAAACCAGCAGTCTGTGCACCATAAACCATAACAGTGCTATTGTGGCACAGCCTGGCAGCCCCAGGGGTCACAGAGAGCCCCTGGATGTCCCAGAGTTACAGGTACATCAGTGATGGCTGAGTGCTCCTGAGCACACTCTTCCAAACATCACTGCTCAGCTTTTTGCAATTCAAATGTTGACTAAAACACAAAAGAAAATTCAGATCTGCTTTAACATAGTCACATTGTTTTTCATGGCTCTTCCCAGGCTTTAGTACACTCACTCAACTCATGCACTAAATCCAAGGAACACAATGATCTGAGGAGAACAAGTTGATCTCCCACCTCAGAGATGAAATACAAAGCAGAATAGGCAGCATCCCTAATCTAAGCAAAGCAATTGCTTCCCTGCATCCCAGTTCTTTGTCAATACTACTCAAAAAGTAATGGAGATTGTATCTTAGTTGTGCTGAATTATCCTCCCTGACAGTATTAAATGCTAAAGAAACATTACACCTCCTCATCATTCCTTTTCACAAAAGAACTAAAAGAGAAAACCCAAACGTATTATTTTTCCAAAACGAACAATGACACAACTATTTCCTTATGCTTTAAACAATGCAAATACTGAACAAAAAAAAAAAAACAACAAAACAAACCAACCCAAACCGAAGCTGATGAATTGAAAGAAAATAATTAAAAAGCCCACAGACAGCCCTTGTCAGCCAGCATTAGAATCCTCGTCTGCCGCACTCCTGGTTCTTTATTCAAATCCCTCTCCACACTGTTTTCTCAAGGAAGCCACATCATCTGCCATCACAATGAGTAACGGGTGTTTCACAGAACCACGGGGCCACCTTCCAAGCTAAATTCATCTTCCAAGGCAGCTCCCATTACTCTGAGTCAGGGAGAGCAGAAAGCACTGAACGCCCAGGAATGTGGCAGTGGCACAGGAACTGCTGTCCCCAGCCCCAGCCTTCAGGGAGCTTGGCAGGGTGGGACCAGGGCTCCTGCCCAGCAGCACAGGGCTTTATGCTCTCTGCTTCAGTTCTCCTGTTTGTTTGCTTCATTCTCTACATTGTTTTGTGCTAGGCTGTAGCTAAATGGCATCTCAATGTTTTGAAAATGTTTTCAACACATGCTGTAAAGAAGAAAGTTATCTCACTCCTAACCATGGATACCATTACCTCTCTCTTGTTGTTTTAAATCCAAGACATTTGCCAGGTGTTCCTTCTTTTGTCTGCCTGTTTTTTTACACTCTTTGAGGCAAGAATAGGTTGGATGACTGGCTGTCATCCCAGACTGTACATTTCAAACTGAAAATTCAGTAAATGTGTGATATGAAACAGTAAGTCACTTATCAGTGTCTGCCAGTGCATTGCAGCCATGTCCCCAGCACAATATTACAGGAGAAAATTAAATGTTGCTCTGACAAAAAAAAACCAAACCCATCATAAAAGCCCACAAAATAACAAAACAAACAAGAAAACCCCAAACCAAACCAAGTAAAATTACCCCATTGCTTGCCCACAATATCCAGTGCACAGTCATACAAGCAAAGGCAAAATTGGACCCTTCACCAGAAGTCAAACATAAGGGGTTACAGTCATATAACCACCCATAAGTGAGGGTCACCCACAAAAAGGTTAAAACTCACTGCTCTGCAAAATAGTATTCTCTGAGACACCATGTACTAATTGTATTTGTTAAAATACATCACTTAAGTATTAATTATCACACTACATGAGGTGCATGGGCTGCATGAAATAATGTCTGGTCAGTGGGAAATCACATCACTTCAATAATAATGTTAATGTAGACTCAGTGTCCTGTGGTACTTCACATATGTATATATGTGCATGTTACACATATATGAAAAGGAAGGCACACTATTTCAAATTTTGCCTATCATAAAAATGAGTCACAGAGAAGTTGGAGTTTTCTTCTCTCTAATTGAAAAAGAATAATCTCACATATTTTTCAATCTATCTTTTAATTTAGTTACCTAATACTGATATAAATATAAAACAAATTTCAGAGACTTTAAGGGTGCATTTATCTTCTTCAGCTCAGCTACCTGAGCACTATTCACACTATTGTTTGAAGGAAGCACTGATGTAAGAAGAAGTAAAAAGAAAAGCAGGCAGTTATATTTCTAAGCAATGAAGCTCATTATTACTGTCATCATTACTATGCAACATTTTAGTGCAGAAAGGTAAATGTTGTTCTCTAGACTTGGCTTTGCAGAATGGAAAAGAGTTGGACCCTGTCTAAAGATTCAGACAAATTCTTTCCTGAGCTCAAACAATTTGAAGCACTGGGAATCACACCAAAGTGAAAATGAAGACACAGATTTTTCTGAACAACAGACAGAAATTTCTTAACAGAAATATTTAGGCCAGCAGTGGAACCTGGTGACATTTTCCTGATAGGATTAGGGCCTGAAAGCTGCTGCTTCTCTGGCTGGTCTATGGGGGACCCTGAAAATTGCTATGGTGACACAAGAATAACTGTGCCATAACTTCCCATTCATTGTAAGTCCTGAGTCAGATGCAATAGAAAGTCATCCCTGAAGCTGTTACAGCAGCACTTAGGAACTTGCATCACCCAGTGAGCTGGAACTCTTTTGGTTTCCAAGGGGCAAAAGAAATGCCAGTCATGGGTGGTTTAATGCAATGCCCCATCTTGATTATTTCAGAAATGTCAAAGAATGTATTACACGTTGTCCAAAGCACTCTTTTTTTTGTTAAACCCAACCTCCTAAAAAATTTATACCAGAAAGAGTCTCTCAAAATAAATTTCTAGATTGATTATGTCAGAAAGAAGATCTAATAGGAAGCTGAGCTTTTTAATAGATCAGCCTTCTAGGTGCTGTAAATCTCTAAGAGAAGGAATGGTCTATCAGCAGAGTAACAATTTGGAATCTTTCTGCTGTTTGAAGCATCTGTAAGGTCAAGTTGCACCACTGAGAAGTTTGGCAGCTGAACTACAAGTGAAACTAAATGTATTGAATAAGGCTTTCAGCATCACATAATTTCTCTGTTTCTGAGGCAGTATTATCTCTTCCCAGAAACACTAAATTTTTCAACTTCTGAATTTTTTTTCTTACTCCATCTTATACTACTGCCTTAGGACAACTCGCCATAATGCACAGTGCACACCAATCTAGATTTTTTTTTTCAATTCAACAGCAGGATCAACAAAAATATAATATTTTTCTTGTCTAAAAGAAAAAAAAAATTCTATCTTGCAACAATGTTCTTCAGTGGGTTTTCAGGATTTGACCATTTTTTGCCAAAAAAACTTAAAATATTGAGAGCCCCTTGGCTCTCAACAGGCATGAAAATAATAATTAAAACCACTTTTACTTTTAGGCCGAACCAACTGATAATCAAATGATGGAAATAAACACTGATATATAAGCATCATTAACATGAAGGCTCACTAATATATACTAGCAAATACAAGGTTCCTGGAGGAGCTACCTGGGAGAATTCAATTTCATAGCTCCTGGGAAGCCAGTTATTTACTACCTGGACCATCTGTTTCTCAACATGTACAACAGGTAAAAATAATTTGTGTGGAATATATGGGAAAAGTAAGAGGAATGCTGCATAATTCTAGGCTAAAGAAAAGCAAATATAATGCACTGTACATGTTGCACTGGATCAGGCTTTTCAATGGGTTATTTCTCTTTTTAAAAGCAGGCAAGGTACAAGGAAGTACAAGACAGAAACAAGGATTTGTCTGCCTCCAGGGTACTGCAAGCTGCAATAGTACATGACTGGCATTTCTTCCACAGGCAGTGAGATTTCATTTGAATTCTTTATTGGTTGTTATTGGACTAAAAAAGAAAAGTCAGAAACCATTCCGATAAGAAGTCCTGTTTAAGTTGCCTGACTTTTCAAGGTACCAGAGATGTTATCTTAAAGCTACTACAAGTAAAAGATTCTGTTACTGAGGTGAAACCATGGGTTAATGAATAAAATGCAGTTAAGTACTGTATTGTAAATTACTTGTAATTAATTTGTTATTAATTGTAAAGGGCTGTATGAAAGGCCTCACACAGTTTATCACTTAGCACATGAGCCAACATTAACACAGCAAATCTTAAACAATTATTTAAATAAAGTTTTATATGTGTGAAGGACGAAAAGAAAAAAAAAAAAGACAACAAACAACTAAAAAGCAATGGCAACCCCCCAGTCACACATGGTAAAACAGAAAAATGAATACAAGATTATTTCAGCTGTGAGAATGATGGGGCTCTCTCACTGGGAACTTCTCAAAGCACAACACTTGATGTGCCTCCCTGCAGGGGCTGATCCCAGGTCCCACCACCCACAGCCTCAGTGCCAGCCCCAGGGATGCTCTCAGGGATGCAGGGCTCAGAGCAGGGCAGAGGAGCTGCAGCCCAGTGTGGGGAAGGTCAGTGCTGCTTTGAGAGCTGCTCCCACACTGAGCTGCTGGAGAGCTGCCTCAGAGCAGCTCCATCCCAAACAGCCCTGCCTGCAGCTGCCTCCCAGTCTGCTGGGAAACCAGAACATTTACTGAGCAACACCAGTGTGATGAGGCACCCATGGAGCTTGTGCTGGCCAGCAATTCTCTCAGTAGCACTGCAGCAAATACTTCCCTACTACTGCATTTACCAGAGAAAAATTTCCTGCAAGCTAGAAACTCACTCTGTAGCCCAGCAGAAAGGAAAACAGCTCACTGAAAACTTTGTCTAGGTAGAAAAGATAAAGTGTTGTCTTCTCTAAATAGCATTACTAACATCTTGCAGAGACTTAATCCTTACCAAGACATTAAACCTCCATGCAATTCTCTATTACAGGAGCTTGAAGAGACTCAGAACAAGGTTATGTATATTTTTCCTTTTTTTTTTTTAATTAAACAGACCCATCTAATTGCTTACAATTAGTGAAACAGGAAACACCATCACTACTCATCTCCTGGGGCTGTGCTGCTGCCCAGCTCCCCAGGCTGTCTCCCACAGCCCCACTGCAGTGCAGCCATGCAGATGTGCCCTGCTCTGCCCCTGCCAGCACGGGCAAGGCAATCCAATTCCCAGCCTGAAGAGGCTGTGAAATCATCCTGGCAGATGCCAAACGCTGGAGTGTTCCCACATTACCAGAACAAACAGAAGGCAGGGAACTGAAATGCCTTTCAGCAATGCTGCTTGTTCCCAGTGTCAAGGGGAGAGGGAAGAGCACAGCCCTACCCATCACCTGTGCACTGAACACATTTCTGAAAGCACAGCCTCACCCCAGATACTCACACCAGCTTTACAGACCTCGCTTATCTCAAGGCCATGGCTTTATTTTTCTGAGCCCAGCAATGCAAAGTAAAAGCCACTCAAGTAAAAAGCCAAAGAAATATGGTATTAATTGAGAAAGGAGGGAACAGATTCCACTTCCTACCTAAGGTATAAAAAGCAGCTATCAGAACTGCATTATATACTGTTTCTTCCTTTAGAATGTCTGAGGCTGTCACAGAACTAAGTGGTGTTTAATACTGTAAAAAGAAAGTGAAAAAAACCTCTCAAGTGCCATGCTGTATTGATAATCATGACGGTGGCAACACTAAAGAAGAATTTAAAAATGGGAAAAGAGGATGACCTAAATATTTTATCCAACTTAAGACATAGGAGACTACAGAGTAGTTAAAAATCAAGGTTTCAATTTGGGTAAAACCTCTGTGATTCTGCAAAAATTTCTAGGAGCTTTTTCTAATGATGTGAAACAATAAAAGCCTGAAATCTCTGCTTTACCCTAAGTGTGGATTGCTGGAATTCCTTGGACAGAAAAGGTTCAGGGCAGGTGAAGCCATAATATGACAGATGGATTTCAGCAAACCCACAGACCAAGGAAGAAAAGTTTTTGACATTGAAGTTGGCTTGTGAAATCATGGCAGAGGAGGAAAGATGAGCATTCTGCAATCAGTCAGACAATCTGACTTCTTTGAGATATGGGTCAAGGGAAGAGTCAGAAGAAGAGAAGGAAAGAAGACACAAAATAAATGTGTCCTAAGAGCTCTTACAGAAGCTTCTCCCACAGAGAAATGAAGCTTTTGACCATGTTGTGTGATACATGCATAGGCCACATGCAGACCAGCAAGGAATTGTCAGCAGATGAGAGCAGAAGCTCATTGACACCCTGGTCTGTACCATATAATGTTTGGGGCAGTAAATTTGGGTCAGATTTAGTCTGATACACCTGGAACAAGAGTCTCCCCCTCCCCATGTTTTAAAGCCTCAGGGACCCATCGCTGTTTCCACCTCTCATGAGCCCACTAAAAGAACAAACCCATTTGCATTAATTTATCAACACTTATAATACAGCAGATATTAAGTTGCAATTCTATATTTGAAAAATCCAGTAAGATTATTTTAATTTGATATCAAAACTAGGATACAGAATGACAGCACAAAATCTTACTATTTCTAAATTAATATGCAAAAAAAAATCTGTGTCAAGTCTTCCATAGAGTCACACTTAGTACATCAAGACTTTTCTTCATGGACCTTCTATGAACCCCATTGTCAGAGAAATATTCAGGAACAGTTTTGTTGTCAAGCAAAGAGGACTTTTTTTCCCCTAAACACGTGTAGTGTTTCAAGTGAAAGTTGGTTTTGTTATATTGTTACCAGTAAATTACAGATATCTCTGGTTTCAGGTAGTAGGATACTTACTAGGTGTCCATACTTATCATGGAATGAACAAAAATCAAGTTACTTTAACAAATAAAGTTACCTGATTAAATTATTGTTGTTGGGTAGCTGTGAGACCACACCAACAAAAGTTACCTTACAAATTAAAAAAATAAAATTTAAGATATCTATTTTATTAAGATATTCGTTTTTTGTATTTTTTTGTGTCTGTTATGTGCGAAAAATTTTAATTTACACTCATTTATCAACTCAGACAATTTCACCAATGGAGGATTTAATTAATAACAAAAAATCAAACTGCACTTTCAGGTTATCAGAAGGTGGGTACATACACATGACACCTGAATCAGGAACAAGTATCATTTTTTAACACAAGTCTTAAAAAATAGGGTTTTATTAGACACAGTTCTAAAGGAATATAATGCCCACATAGAAAATATTTTATTTCAAATGAATGCACCTGAAAGAAATAGTCACAAACATGGGAGGGCAGAGGAGACATTATACTGGACAGTTAAACATGGTAGAGAAAGGAACCTTAAACCAAAATAATGTTGTATTCTGGCATGTTGACTGTGGAGTTTTTATCTCTCAAAAGTGATTGCAGTCAACGAAACACACATGGAAATGATCAATACCAACAACCAGAATGGAACAACAGTGATAATACTTGGTGTTTTCTACAGTATCTGCAGTGTGTTTTTTCCATGTGCTTCACAAACAAAGCCCAGAAAGGAAAGGATGTTATCGGAATTTTATGTGACAAACTGAAACAGGGAGCAGAGAGCTCCCAGGGAATTGTGTGACCAAACCCTGGTGGCACTGGTTTCACCCAGGTCTTTTTCTTCTTCCACCAGTCCTTCCACATCTGACATGTTTCTCCAGTCACAACAAACTAAAACAGGTGAAAATTCATTCCAGTGGGTGCTAAAAGAAAGTTTTCCATGTTTAACTACTGTTTCAAACAGGTTTGGTTTGGGTGTTTGTTTTTTAAAGCAGAATATTTCAATAACACCTCTCAGTAAGCAGAAACAAATGAGGAAACTTGTACACTGGATGAAGATCTAGAAATGCAGTCTTGTTCTGCCAGACCTCTTACAACACCTGTCAAAAAACAACAACAAAATCCCCCAAACAAATGTCACACAGCTGACCAGAGACTTTTCCAATTGATACATAACACAAGTACCAACCATGGGGGAGGTTTAGATTTTTAAGCTCATGTCAAGTTAGTATATTTTAAGAGAAATACAAGAGCAAAAACTACCCTGCTCTGCAGGGCATGCTTGCCAGTCATCCTTAAAGCTTGAAGACTGATCTATGCAGATTTTCTGCATCATAAAATAGTCTGGAATAAAACCCAAACTGCACATCCGTGTAGGATGCTGATAGACATCTTGATCTGGTTTCACTATTTCAATTTAGCTGCATATTGTTTGATACTGCTCAGGGAAATATGACAAGCTGTGCCATGAAGGGAAGGAAAGAGAACCAACTCTCTGTTGCTGTACATTATGTTTTTATTAACTGAGACTCCACAAACCTCTAAATTTATGAAATACTGAAGAAAAATTATTAAATTATTCATCAGTGATAAGACAATTAAGAAGGAAACTAAGGAGCAAGTGGAAGCTTGGTCCTGAGGGAGAACAGCTGGTCTTCTCATTAAAAGTATGTTTTGGCAGCAAAATACCCTCTGAACACAGGGAACCTGCTGCTAAAGCAGCCTCTGAGTCAAATTTAGGAGCAAGTGACAAAGACAGGCTGATGTGAAGACCAAGGTGGTGCACTCTGGGTAGCAGCATGTGGCTGGTGCAAGCTCCTGGCAAAGGGGTGAGGTGACTTTTTTGTACTTTGGAGCCACCACATGACATGGAAGCTGCCTCAGCCACTTTGTGCTGATGCTCCAGACTACAAAGAAATTAACTTACAACTCAAGGAAAGATGTTATTTTTACCAAATCAGCCAAGAGCTGAGCATGGAGTCCAGTGGTGAGGATGGTGTCTGGGTCACTGAGTCACCCTGCACTCCTGCCTCACATCCCCTGTTAATCAAACAGCAAAGCTGCAGACCCCAAAGGGGCACTGGGTCAGTAAATCCTGGGAAGTTTCCCCAGCAGGGGCAGGAAGGAGCAGGATGGGCTGAACATGAGCACTGTCCATCTGCACACTGGGCAGGAAGGGAAATTCCACCTCTGAGGCTGTGATGGTGCAGTGCTAAAAAAGGAACTGTATCATGTTAGAGACAAGGAACTCTTTCAGAGGTGGAGAAGGAAAGGGAATGAGAAAAGGAATGAGAAAGGGAAGAGAGACACAGCACTTTGGTGCAATGTTTTTTATAAAGCTGGAGCAGCATATACAAAGAAACAACAGGCTGGAGCAGGGCCAGAGCTCCAGTGAGGTCTGAACAAGTCTTCATGAAATACCATTGGCTCCTTTCCTTCTCATCCCTCTACTACTCATACCATGCTTTTAGGATTGTGGGCTTTTTAAAGCTTGTGGTTTTTCTCCTACTTGCCTTTTGTGGCTTTTGTTTCCCTGTCCTGCCATCAATAGTTCAGGAGATTTCCCCCTTGGCTCCTCACCTCTTATAATCCATCCTCCTAGATCATCCACCTTAAACACTCAGACAAAAAAACCACTGATAAACCAGCTCTCACCCACAGAAACACAAAGGACCTCTTATGATTCCATTGCTGAAATGCATAGTGATCTGTGTTCTTTAAAGATAGTATCCTTAAAATATGTCTACAGAAAAAAAAAAAACAAAACCAAAAAACAAACCCAAACATTTCTTTAGCATCTGCTGAAATATGAAATCCCCACTGGCTGGCATACCTTGTTCTAGATGTTTGAGAATTTTTTTCAAATAACATCAAGGTCCATAATTTTTTTGTACATAGAAACACAAAATCAGATGTTCCAACTTAATTTTGGACAAATTTACTTCCTAGATAGATAAAATATTGGTGGGAGTTTTTCTCCCTTATTGCCATCCTCTTTCATGCATTTCCCCATGTGTGTGAAGTATCTTTACAGCTGGAAGACACAACAGGTTGTTTCCTAATCAAATAATTCTGCTTAAAATTGTTACTTCAAATTCTTGCAAAGATTCAAATATCTTACATAACTGGCAGGAATTCTGACAATCCTGCACAACACCAAATTACTCTCAGCCTGCTTCAAAACCTGATTGATCACATAAAATATAACAATTCCCACTCCAATCTTTCTGTACCTATTTGTTCACTTAGGTTAGCTGGCAAAATAAGCATGTTAGCCTTTTCTCTGCTCCAAATATGTCATACCAAAGTGGGTTTTGCATAAAGAGAAATGGCATCTTTGTAACATTTTTAGAGCCTTGGTTATAAATACTTCAGATGATGCTTAGACAGAAACTCAAGTAACGCAGATTTCAGCCCTTCACATGAACAGCAGGGAGAGTTACAGATTCAGTTTGATTTGGACCTACACTAATTTACCCTAGATGAGCAACAAAAAGGAGAGCACAGGCAAAACAGAATTTCTGAAGTGATGGGATTTATACATATCACATTAAAATCTGTTAGGTACACAGAGGTATCCAGACATTCAGAGATACTGGGTATACAGTTCACACAGAGCAACACTCTGATGTACAAAAAGAACAAATGATGAGCAGGTGAAGCAAAGAATCCTGCCTGGGGCTCTTGGTGGGGCCAGACTGGGCTGTTGTACAGCCCTGTCAGCCCAGAGCCAGCAGGAATCTGGCTGGGGGAGAGGAGTGGGGTGGCCAAGGCAGTGCAGGATCCACTGGCTGCACCTTCCTCAGGTGAGAGGGAGCTACAAAGGGACACAACCACGAGGGCAGACCAGCAGAGGTGGGAAAGAAGAAAATAAAATAGTGCAGAGCTCCAAGACAGTTGCATTTTTCTTTAGGCAAGATTTAGAGTGAAAAAAAAAAAGAGAGGGAAACAACTATGAGGGCTGTGAAGGACAGGACAAAGGAAAGTGCATGGGCAGGAGGAATGCAGTATTGAGCAGGGTAAACTCTGCTGCCCACTTCAGGCACACCTAGGGAGCTGGATCACTTAGAACCAGCTCAGATATTGCAGACATATCTGCATCTGTAATTACTTACAGATACAGATCCATTCCTTCTTGGTTAGTGCTACAGATGTGAGCAGTTTGTGTTACACAGACCTTCCCCTCAGCCCAGCAGTACCATCTTGTTTCCTAGTTCAGAGACATGACTGCAAGCTCCTAAGACACATCCTTTTCAAACCCCAGTACTATTTCAGGGGGCCTAGAAAACAGGGAGTCCACAGCTATGCACCTGTATACCAGCAATTGAAAAGATACTTTCACAGAGACATCCCTATTCTTTCACAACTATAGCTTTTGCAAAAGTAAATTCTTTTCTTTCTCAAGAAGGAACAGTTTTTGCAAACAATGTTTCTGTTAATGAAAAAAAAAACCAACAACAAACCCATGATCTTAAGCCATGTTAAAGAAATTATTTAAATTCTGCATCTTAACATGTTCTGTTTGGAGGACCAGCCTCACCCAAAGGAACAAAGACTAATAAAGGAATCCTTTTAACCCCAAACACTTCAAGATACCATTTTTTGAGTCAATCCTATTCAATGCAACCAATGAAAACAAAAAATTAATATTTCTGTAAGTTATTCTATACTTGTAAAAACCCAGACTCTTATTTCCTAAGCTAACAAACTGAGCCATCTCTTTTTTATGCATTAACAATTAATATGGATTCTGCTTATAGACATCTGTAATGCTTTGGGCTGTATTTATGGTGTGATAATTGTCATTTTGAGACATGGAACAACCAAGATGATAGAAAGACATAGCTGAACTGTTCACTATCTAAGGGACAACACTGCTATCGTGCTCAAAATACTGCCCCAAGCAATGAGAAGTTTCATAAATCTTTTTTTTTCCTACCACTGTTGTCAGCTTCTATTTTTGCCTGTGGCTGAATGTGATTATAATCTATTTCCAGCACACAAGAAAACAAAGTGATCTAGAATATAATGAGTGGGGAACATTTTGGAGCCCTCCTGAGCTGCAGGATATTTCCAGCTGCTAGCAGAGCTGATAACGGACTTAATAGAGCTAATGATTTCTAATACCACTAACACAAGGCTATTTTCACAGTGGGTAAATAATGACTCTTGTTTTGGAAATAGTTAAGGAGTCATGTAGATGTTTGATAAGTACATGATACAGTATAAATGCAGCAATATTTGGGTAATTAATGGTGGATTACACCATAGCTGGAAGATAACATACTTCTGTGTTTCCTTCTAAGAACTTAAAAGTTTGTAATGCTGTTAAGACCAGTGTGACAGCAAGGAGATTTCACTGTAAACAATTACAAGTAATGTTTTAATCTAAGCATAAAAAAGCATCCATTTGTTTCAGTGCACTGCATCTTTGTTTTTATGTTGGTAATTAATATTACAAATCTTACTATAAGTAAAATAAAAACTAATTGGATAGTAAAAGAGGTTTTCTTGAGAATTGAATGCAAAAACTGCATCAGTGGGGCACACTATGAATAGCACATATGCCTTCAGTGTTTTACTTGGTCATGACTGCATGTTTCTGGTGAGGATTAACAATATTTGCTTGGTTCCCTCCTTTCCCAGTGTGCAATCTGTGTTTTTCATTCAAGGGCCTGTGCTCCCACCAAAGAGAATTCCACTCTGTAGGCTGCAAGATTCCTTGTAGGTTTTATTCTATGGCATTATACAGAAAAGATTCCCTATGGTAAAAATGCATTTCTTCTTCTCTCTTGTCTCCAGAAGTTACCTTCCTACAGAGGCTGCACATATGGATCTCCTATTTTTCCTTTAAGACACATGAACATTATTTCACATTAAGTTCATGGCAGCTGTAGAGTGGTTGAGACTTCTATCCTACTCACTGCAGCACTCAGTGCTTCATGCCCCAGCAGGCTTGCTGCTTTTTCAGCTTTCCCAGCTGTATCCAATCCCAAACAGGATTCCCTGGATGGGACTGTGTTTGCACATGTCCCTCTGTCAACCCAAAATGGGTGGTGTCAGTCAAGCTGTTAACAATCCAAACTTCATGATAGGAACAAAGAATTAATGATAACTCTGATGAAGGCAAAAATGTAAAGTTTAAATAAAACAACTCAAGTTGGGCAGAGCTTTTCAAGTCAAAATGAAAGAAATAAAAGGAGTTACGATGTGAATGGAGGATAAGAAATTGTGTAATGCAATAAAGCAATATCTACCCATTATAAATTTATAGATTTTAGGAAAGCAGATGATAACCCCCATTGTGATTCATTTTCACATATCTTGAAATATTACAGGAAGCAGGCAAAAATAATTAAATTTACCTAACTGTATTTCAAGGTATGGCTTCACTGGTTAAAGAAAATGCAAACTTAAGCAAAGAGTCTGATACAGCTGCTGGTGTCAAACTGAGAATGCAATCTCTTCTCTGTTTTGTTACTGCCATTGCTTCATTAGGAGAAGAAATTGTAGATTGGAACAACAGAAGTATTTCATGGTCTAAGAGATAATATCAGGTTTTGTTTGTGCTGGTGATACAGCAGTTCTAAATGACAGGTCAAACATGCAAGGAACAGCACGAGATTGTTCCACATCACAAATAAATCAGGATAAATATTGTGAAAAATACATCCAGTAGGGACTCCAGGTTCCAAATCAGGTTTTGTATCAGAAGGCCAAGAAATACAGAGTTTTTAAATTCATATGTTTGACAGGAATGAGCAAGTCAATGAATTTAATCATAAGGAAACAATACCGTGATCAAGGAATGTGACAACTGCCATCACTAACTTCAATGACTTGTTCAAATGTTTCTTCCCCCTTAGCATGGAGACAGGCAAAAAGGAAAGCCACCAGATGCTAACACTTTCAGAAAATATTAGGCATCATATTAATTGAATTCATAAACACTAGTACTCAGAAATCCACTTTTTTTTTAATAGTAGCAGAAATAAAGACAAATCCAAGAGACATAAAAAACTAAGCTAGAGCAGAGAACACAGCAGGTATAGCACTGCCAATTTGAGAAGGATGTCAAAGGCCTACACAGTGTAAAAACCAAGAATATTGAGAAAGTTTGAGAACAAGATGGCTAAGCTGCTCAAAGAATAAGAATTAAGGACTGCTTAATTAAAAACCACTACAGAATCATAGGGCAGAGCTATATTACATGCACTAGCATATAAAAATGAAAAAGCAGGTATTTTGGAGATCAAGGAGCTCTTCTGCATTGATACATGAGTTGTAATGCCAAAAAAAAATTAGATTCAAACATGTAGATCAGGAATTTACAATAGGAATAGATAGTTGTTAAAGAAAAAGGTAATAACCAGGCAGTGAATTCAACATTTTTATATGGAAAATGTCTAAGGAGTCTAGTAGAGAATACTTATCAAAAGGTCTTGAAAACTGATAAGATATAAAGGAAACAAATCTTGCTAAGTCTAAAGGCAACCACATTTTCCTAAAACTAATTAAAATACAATGCACTAGGCAGTCCTTCAAAGGGAAGCAGAGCTATGTAACAGGTGGTGGCACAGAAGATGCAATTCAGTGTTGGCAAATGCAAAAGCAACTTAAAATTCTTCTACTAAATGCTGATTACTGAAATGAACACCAAGAAGAAAATGGTGTGGAAGGATGAATTTTTGTGAGCAAACCAAGGAAAAAAACATAATGCAGTGAATATTCCAGGATAACATTCTCAATGCTTAACAATTGAGGAAAATAAAAATATAGTGTATCTGCTATGCCAGGACATCAAGTGCTGCATCCTGTTAGAGAAGGGAAAGACAACCAGGGGCTCACTTACAACATGCCTTGTGCAAGCATCAGAAATGAGCCAAGCTGGGAAACACAGCTGAAAGTGAGGGAATTCACTCACACTGGCTGAAAGGTGACCTGTGTTATCCCTCATCCCTCCTGCCTCACTCCTGCTCAGCCTTGAGAAATAAGCAGAAAAGTGTCTATTTAACACAACTGCTGCATGTTAAGATTAGCATTTAGCCTGGGAACCTGCCAGTGTCCTCCCTGCAGACAGAGCTGAGCTGGGCTCTCTGGGAGCAGAGGAAACACAGAAATTCCAAGGATCTCAACACACACCCTGCTGGGATCCAGGGACACAGGGAAAACGTGTTGCCCAAAACTCTGCAATTGGGCCTTACAGAACACAATCACAGTATTTCTTTACTGACTTTGCCCCTGAAAAGTTTGCCCTCTGTCTCAATGTGGACTCAGATAAGAAGTTTTATTCTGTTAGAAAACTAAGAATTGAAAAAAACTACAAGGTGTGCAGACACACATTTTTATTGCTCAAGTCTCAGCTGAGTGAAGTCAGTGTTTCAGAATCAGTCAATAATCTCTTCAGTGAATTCTTTCACTGGTGTTTTAGCAAGACACACAGGAATATCTGACTAAGGCAGCAGGGAGCAGGCACTTACTGTAATGTCAGCATGGGATGACAAGTACAGAATTTGGACATATTTTGATATGCCTTGGACTAATAAAGAAAAGAAACCTGCCCAAAGGGTCAGGTAGCCAAAAGGTGGCTTGTGACTGACCCTCCAGCCACAGCCACGAATACAATCAGTGGTTTCAGACCTGACAGTCAGGTTCACTGCTCCTGCTCAGGACAGGTGCTCTTCTAGCAATCACAGCCCAGCATTTCTCTTGGGAGATCACCTGTGCTGCCAAGCCCACAGAAACACACTTCTCTACTGCCATATACCCAAAACTGTGTGGGAAATCCAAACACCAGGTTCCAATAACCTGTTGATCAAGCCCAACGTGTAATTTCCTAAGAGTGAAGAGCTGTTTCAAAAAGGCTGTGTGCACACTTACTGTGCAGGATGAAACTCCTGATCAGATTCCTGCCTGGATGCTTTCCAGCTGTCTCAGAAACAGTTCCTGGAAGCTGTGTCTGACAGCACCTCCCACTCCCATGGCCTTTCCCATGTGGGCAGTCTGGTGAAGATCCAGTGCCCAGGGGAGAGGGCAGAGCCGGCCTGGCACACTCTGAGCCCTACAGGGAGTGCAGGCATCTGGGGGCTCAGTTTCCCTCTGGTTCACCCCAAAGGATCCCTAACCTGTCCAAGGGAATGAGGTATCTCCATCTCCAAATGCAGGGGTCCCATGTCCACCTTCTAAGCAGAGTTTATAGCTGGACATAAACTGCACTGAAATAGTGCAGCTTCCTCTTCAAATCCATCTACTGTGAATTATATAAATTTTTCTTTTCACTTGTGAGTCAAGCCAGTTATTGCTGGGTATTGCTCAAATGAACTGCAGCATCATCAGAACAAAACAACAACAAAGGCATCACTTAGGCACAGCCTAAGTACTGACATTTCTGTCATAAACTATAAACAATAATACATTGTCTTCAGTTTTCTAACATTTCATAACTTTTCAGTGAAAGAGACAATACTCTTCTGTTCTCATTTCTTGGTAATTCACAAGGCTCCTACTAACCAGTTCACAAGCAATTAGAACACTTTTGTTCTTCAGATATTATTAGTTTACACATCTGATTTTTTTAACTCCAAGCAATTACAAGCCCAGTGCACTGCAAGCAAAGCTACTGGTCAAGGAGACAGCATAATAAAAACAGAATAAAGCTTCTCAAGATCAAAAATTAAAGAGCTACAGTGTTACAGACATTGTTTATTCACATTTAAGAAGGCTGGAAGAGACAGGCATGCTGTCTGCCTCAGTTTTTATGGGGGATGTGGGAAAGAAAAAAGAATCTCGTGATTCGTAAGAGCTGGAAATAGCTTATCATTTATTTGTGGTCCCTGAATTATCTGTCTGCTGTCAGGCCTGCACAGGCACACTGCTGGGCTGCCTTCACTCCCACCCCACAGAGCAGGACACCTTTGAAGAAGGACAATCTATTTCCTTTCTGATATTCATTCTAAACATCATGTACTCCCCAAAACTGTATTTATTTTCTTGAAGTAAAACCAACAATAATGGTTACATGAGAAGAGAAAAAGAAAAAGGGAAGGAGATGGAAGTGGGAAAGACTGCCACTGAGACACACTGCTGAAAGAAACATATGAAATGTATTCACTTGCTTTGATGTTGCACACTGGTAGAGCTTGCAGACCTGAACAAGGCAGGTGATTATTATCTTTGTCTTTATATATATATATCACTGCCATCATCAGTAACTCAATAAACAGTTTAAATGCACACAGCACTTCCTTATGACATTTCTCCAATTACTCCTTCAAATTTTGACATAGATTTCTTCCTTCCTAAACATATCCATCAGTACTGTTGCCTCCCAGGCTGGTGACTGTCACCTTCTAATCAGTTGGCATTTATCCTGGGATATAGAGGAATGCAAACAGCTTTTTCCTCCCACACCAAGCCCTTCTGCAAGGTGCAGCTTGTTTCCCTCCCGAGAAGGCAGAGTGTGCCACCATCAGAGTTTGTAACAAATGGTGAACTTGTGGTGCATGGAATTTACCCCAAGCAAAACAGAAGGGTCACAGAGGCCCTGGAAGGCTCTGTGGTGGCTCCCAGGCATTGCTCTGCAGACAGCAAAAGGGAGCAGGCAGGTGCCCCAGCGATCTCATTTCTACGTCCCTGCTCACCTCTGATTATTTTATTAGGTTCCCATTATCAGCCTCCACACCTGAACTGATCTATCGAGAGCTGCAGAGCCTGTTTCCACACCTGCTCTCTGCCAGCCTGTTCTGACTGCCCTCATTATTCCTCTTTCCAACAGAGAGGGATTCATTACTCAGTGCGTAAAACTGACTCGCTCCAGCCCTTTGCTTATAGCTCCAAATCTGTCACCACACACAGATTGTGCCACTATTTCTTCCCTCCTAAACTGTTTGACATCACGGCTTTGATGAACAGGGGAAGAAATAGAGGGAAGGAATGGAACACAAACTGTTAAAATAATTATTAGAAAGCAAAGAATCCACAGGAAGCATAACGGCTTCCTAAGGCCGCTGGAAATTTAAACATTTCTTGTTTAATTCCCATTTATACCAAGAAGTTTTCAAGCCAGTCAACTGAGAAAATTAAAACAAAAACTATTGTTTACAAAGAGAGCACCTGAAGAGCAGCCCATGCTCTGCAGCTCTCTGGACTTCACTCAGCTCCCTGCTAAGAAAAAGGAATAATGTTTTTAAACCATCATTAGCTTTCATTCTGCGACTTCCCTTCTGTTGCCACAGTACTCCTCTATGTAAATGGCATTTATTTATTCATAGGCACTGGCATACATTACTTTTGTCAAAGCTGGTCTCTCACATACTGTTGTCTCTGTGCTCTTATAAACGAACTGGAAAAGCAATTAAGATTCCCGGGATTTTGGGGCGGGGGCAGCTGCGAACACGATCTCCATGTGTGACTGCAGCTCTGGGCACGGGGAGATAAGGGAAGTGACACAGATTAAAACAAATTGTTGATCCATACCAGAGAGGAGCTAGGCAAACAATAGCAGTAAAAGCATAAATGTCAATTTGGAATGATAAAGGATACAATCTAAATGTAATAGGAGAGGCCCCCAGACAAAAGGGAGAAATAGAAATTACACATTACCCAAGTACCAGATGCAATAAACAAACAAATATGTAAACACACACATGAATATGCATATGGAAAAATTCAGATCACTGGATTGATGGCTCAAGTAGCTAGATTTTAAAGTAAAATATTGAACCATTTTTAAAAAGTTTGACTGGTTAGATTGGAAGGAAAAAGAAATCTTATTCATACTTGTGGTAATTTTATTCAAATTTTGAATAATCTGCAAGTGTCTCAACACATGCTTTCCTCTAAATTCTACATTTGCATATTAATGACACAAGTGTCCATAAGACACAAAGCAATGCCAGAAGATACTTCCCTTTCTCACAAGAAGCTGGCTTTTTACCTGCTGAAAGAACTGTCAAAAGCATTCTCTAATTGCTTTCAGAATTTCCTCTGTCTGTTCCCTTCATGTTTTTTAGTCCCCTACAGCAGTTTGCCAGATGAACTATAAGGTTTCAAAGCTCATTTAAATAATCTTACACCTATTCTAGCCCTGGTGAAAAAACCTCACATAGTTTCATCCAAACTGTGACCTAATAACCAGTCACACAGATCAGTAATAAGACATACCCAAGATTTACTTATCACAGTCTACATGATACAGATGGATGAACCAAACATTTACTTTAATATGGGAAAAAGTTCCAATTTAACTTAATGAAAAAAGGTCACAAATATGAAAGAAATTATCAAGAGCTACATGTAGGAATCAGTGTGTAAAGCACAGCACTGCACACAAAAAGATTTTCACAGTGCCACTAAACTGGGAGAAAACCCATTTAAGATTTTGACCTGTATGTGGGGCTGTCCCATCCACCTGTCAACAACAATTTTTTTATGCGAGCAAAAACCATTAAAAAACCAAATTAACCAAAAAATGTGCATATACAGACACCCACAGCTCCACACAAACACCTCCATCTACCAGTGCAGCTACCCGGCAGCTGTGAAACAACTGATGCTGCATCACGTTGTGCATTTAAATAATGATCCATTCCAGTGCCTGGAGGCAGTGCCATGCTCCAGACTGCAATAATGTAAGGTAACAGTGGCCACCAGCACAGCTCCCTGCCAACCCAACTCTCTCCTTGGTTTAACATTTCTTGCCTTCAAACATTTAGAGAAGAGAGAAGGTGGAGGCAAATGAGAATGTACATTTTAGTCCTCCAAGTCTGAAATGCAATTGGTATTTGAAATACAGTCCCCCAAACATTAAGTGAATAATTTTAGATTAATAAAATATGGCATTACTGCTGCTGTGTTTGAGTCCTTCAGGAGGCTCTCTATAACTAGGGAAAGTTACTGTTCAAAACTCTGTTATGAGGCAATTATACTGCCTGACATCTAACATCTTGCAAGGCAATCTCACTTTTGGGCATTAAGAATTAGCTGTGCTAATCTCATTTTATGAAAGACATAATATTTTCCTTTCAAGTATTCTCTTTAGAAACATGAGCTGCCAAATCTGTCTTATAATCTAAGGTTTCCATTCACAACTATTCAGTATTCTAGTAATGTCAACTTCATTTTTATTTACAAACAAACAACACTGATTCTTTGTATTTTCAGCACTTTAATTTTTGCTTCTATCCTAGAAATATATTAAAAGGAGATTTAAATATGCAATAGAGCTGTTTGAAATACTGCATCTGTTCATCATCATTCCAAGTAAAAATATATTTTTATTTTGTAAGCATTCTATTATTTTCTGCATAGGGATTTTTTAATACTAGTCTTATTTTTAAAGATGTAAATAAAGATGAATTTCAATGTAGCTGCTCCTCTGCCATTTTTCTAAGGATTATTAAAACTAATGAAAGAATTTGAATGACAAAGGACTATATTAATTTACATGTCTAATATTTTTTGGACAATTTTCCATCTGTACATACACCCCATACACTACAAATTCCACCATTTATTAATCTTTTTTGTGTTGCCTACTTAAATATTCTGTTTTTCTTCCTTAGAACACTCCTAACACCCTGGTCACCATTCTACAGGAATTAGCCTAAGTCTTGCTTTGGGAAGTGTCAGGCAAAGGGCTTTTCCTGGCAGACAGGCAGCAGGAATGTTCTGCTTTGCCTGTGCTCAGGAGAAGAGGAACATTCTGTTTGAGCAGCACAGACAGGGCTGTGGAGGTGCAGTGAGCACTGGTGAAATGCTTCCTGCCATCCATGGGCACCACACTTCATTTGGCTGCCCAAATTTCACATCTCCAAACATTCTGCAGCTGGTTTAGCCAGGATCAAAGACAGGCTTTCCTCTCTGCCCTGCAATGGGGGCTCCTCCTCTAAACCCTGCCTGTGCCAGGCAATAAAACAAACCCACACAAATATCACCTTGTCCAGGGCACGTGAGAACAAATACAAACAAAATAATGAGAAACTGGCAGCAGCAGCCTCATACTCTCCCCTGGCTGTCTCTGCAGAGGGACTGGTGATTAAATCACCAACAAAGACCTGCAGGGATGATGGAATAGGCAGGAAAGCCTGGAAGTGGTTACCATTGTGCTACACCTCCTCAGAGAGCTGCAGTCCTTCTTCAGCCATCCACTGCAGCAGGGAGAAGCACCTGAATGTCTGAGGATCTCAGGCTGCCTGATGCTGGTGTTTATTAGTCATGAAAGTGGGGAGCCAAGGACTGAGAGCTAAAAAAGATTGAGGCAGGATGAAGAGCTGGGAAATGGAAATCTGTCAGTCAGGGGGATGGAGTCAACGAGAGACACATCAAAGTTCTGAGAGAAACAAGACAGAAAGGCAGACCTGACAGAAGGGAGAAAAGACATTTGGAGTTCCCAGTAGAGCAAAGAAGGACTAAAAACTATTGAGAAAGGTGAGACAAAAACCCAAACAGAAAAAACCTGACACAGAGCCAGACAAAGGGTAGAAGTCAGTTTATAAGAATCACTAGCATATAAGCAAGTGAAATGAGGACTAAGATTAGACAGGGAAGCAGAATGTGCACTGAATAACTAGCAAAGCTGGAAAAGGAGCACCAGGAGAAGGTGGCACATTCCCAAAGCTGGCCAAAATGCTGCTGGGGCTGGGGGGTCAGAGCAGTGCTCCAGCTTCTGGCACAATGCATTACAGAGGAGCCTGGGCACAGCCAGCCTTATTTCTGAAAATCAGAGGCTTCTCCAGGCTTGATTCTACAGCTTAGGCTTCAGATCTTTTAAAGTTCTGTGTGTTTTATTTTCTTTGGCCATTTTGTTGTAAAATAGAAAATTACTCTCAGTGAACAGAGACTGACAGTTTCAGCTGATGAGCAGGAGCTGTGGCTGCTACCAAACAACACACAGCTATTAATTTATTTGAGGGTTATTCTTATTATTTCTCATCACAATAACATTAAATGAGCTATGTACATACACTGATGGAAAACAGACTTCACAGTTTCTGTCAACAGTGCTGTATGTGTTACAAGTTTGAATTTTTATTTGAAGTTTCCAGAGCTGCTTTGTTAGCTAGAGAGTTGATCTCAATTTTATGTTGACACCAAAGCAGAGCAGATTAACTTGGAAATGATGCCCAAAGCTTGAAGTGCTGTTGGATCATTTGTTCTTATTGAATGAAGGCAGATTTCTGCATTATATTACACACTGCTACTGATGCCATGGTTTTAAATATTGTTCTTTTCATCACTCTTTGTCAATTATCCTACGTTCAGAGTATTTTTTAACTAAATAATCGTGTGTGGTGACTGTCAGCATTAGTAGAAAAATCCTGAAAAGCCAGCTCATAAATGAAATTCTGATTTCAGCAAATTCATTCTTCTCAGATAGCTACATTTCCAGAATAAATGATCATCTCTAATATCATTACCTGAACATAGCAAACCTGTATTGTAAAGGATCTTGGCAGTGAATGATGATAGGCATCAGAGGCTTAATGCTTAATTACTGAACAGAGTTTCGTGGCAGAATATTGTGGTTGTTGTGATCTGTCAGGGAGAAGTGATTCATAAACTTTGCTGCCTGCTCCTCAAATGCACAGCTGGTGGGAATAAAAAATGGACAGCTATTTATGGCTGAAAATCCCACCAGGAAATGTCCTGAAACCCACATGAAAAATAAGCAGAAAATCTTAATGAGAAGAGGATGGTGCATTCCTACACACTGTGAAGCACAGAACACAAATTAGTTACTGATATTCCCTTGGACCTGTACGTTTTAGGAGCTAAGGGTAATAACAAAACTAATTCTCATGATATTTAACAACAGCATCCCCCTGCTCAACAAAGAGGGTGAAGCAAGCTAGGTTTGGCATCTTAATACCCTCTCAAAGTAAACTATGTTGAAAAAGAACACAGGAATGGGAAAATTGAAGAAGATTCAAATGCTGACTTTTTCTTTTGCTACAAACAGTAGGGACACATGGTGAGCTCTAAGGGAACCAAAGAACATCCCCAGTGACCCCGTGGCAAAGGTTTTGTGGGGAATGGCAGGTGTAGGTGCCTGGCTCACAGACCAAATGCATTTTTTTTCTTTCCAACAGTCTGTTCTCTTTTCTTCCAAACCACTGAGAAAGCTGAAATATAGTGAGTTAAAGACCTAACACCCATCCCAAATAACTTGAGAACAAAATTTTTCTCATGTTATTCAGAAATGCTCCAACAGAGATTGCAGGAACATTCAGAAGTGCTGTGAGTGTTCCTACAGGCACAGCAGCTCCCCAGGCTGAGGCTCCCACCAAAGCAATCCTTCCAAAACCACGAAGTCTGGGCACCACAATTCAGAATGTTCACTTTCAGAGACAATTTCAACAGGCAAGAAGGTGCATCTCATATCTAGATATCCTGAACAGCAGTAAGAGCAAATGTTTATTGTGGTGGTTGTGAGGCTCCTTTTCTATTAAAAGCCTTTTCTACTTAAAAAATGCTCTATTAAAAAGAAAAATTCTGCACTTTTCAGTATCCACATGTTGCTTTGTATGCATGAATAGTTGCATGTTTAAGAGTGAAGGCAAAAAGAAGGAGCTTAAATGGAGATTAATTCATGAAAATCTAAAGCTTGATTTTAGATATTGGATACTCATTTAAATTTGTCTGACAGAGCTCTGTTCTTTACTCTCATCTGTTTCAATCTAGTTAATGAAATAATGTTTTATATAATAAATAACAGGGGAATTAAGCCAAGGAGCTAACAGTAAGCACTAAATAATGAATCAATGCAAGCCTGGCACATCACTTAAAGTTGTTTGCAAAAGAGATATATCAGATTTGATCTTTAAAAGGGAAGCAGAGCCCTAAGTTACTTGGGAAGGGTGATCTCTCCTGTTCTGTACCTGCTGGCAGAAGGCCCTGTGATTCTGCCATGGCTGCAGTAAGAACTGAACCATTGACTGGAAGAAGGAAATGTAATAGGAGGTGAGAAGAAAGAAAAAACCAAAACCAGCACAGAAAGGCAAAAAGTAGAAGAGATAGAGCAAAGTACAGAGTTCCTCATCAGAGAAGGGACCAGCAAGAGCCACAGTGTGGGAGGTGCTCCAGAGAGGTCAGCAAGGAGAATCAGTTTAGACTCACACATGAAGAGGAGGAACAAACAGCAGGACATTCTCCAAAGGAGACACTGACAGTGGATCCCAAGCAGAGCTCATTAGAACATCATCTTTGCACAGCTATCTGGAAGAGTGCAGCTTTTCAGCTGTTTTTGACAAAGTCCAGAGCGCTGCCAAAAGAGGCAGCGCAGCCCTCCTGCCCAGCCCTTCCCTCGCTGACAGCAGCAGTGTGCTCTGAGTGACACCAGCCCTCCAGTGGGACCAAACCCTGCCCCAGGCTGGCCGAGCTGCCAGGCAGGTGCTCTGAGGGCCCAGTGTCCTAGGGTGACGTTCTGATGCTTCTATCCCCAATCATCTGTTCTCTTATGCTGGATATTATGCTCTGTACCTTCAAGACTGGCTCTGAAAAACAAAGTTCATTTTGTTATCAGCCTGCTCACTCCCACACAAACGGCGAGACACAGACTGTACATAGGCTGCTTTTGGGTTTTTTTGCTCTCTTTTGCTTTTTGCCCTTGCTTTGATCTTGCTCCTGCCTTTCTCTCTTGCTTTTGCTTGTTAGCTAGTTTAGCTAAGCAGTCCACATTTTTTCCTGGACTGTTTTTTTCCTTTCCTTGGAACCATATGAACCTGCTCTGGACTGGGCCCTGGCAGCACTGAGAGCCTGCCCTTTGTGGCCTGCCCTGCAGCAGCCACTGCCAGCGCCGGAGAGGCCGATAACAGAGCGAGCACTCCCCAGAGAGACTGTCTGAATCTGAGATCTCTTCAGAACGGTGAAAGAGTTTTGTCATCCAGTATTGTTCATTTTGTGTGTTGGGGGGTGTGTTGCCTGTTAAATAAACAGGTTCTTTCCACTTCTCTCTGAGGAATCCTTCCAGAACCAGGATGGGGGGAGGGGCCGTGTGGGTTGGCTTTTCTGAAGGGGCCCCTTTGGGGGTTTTCTCCCAAATTTGCCCTAAACTAGGACACCCAGAAACACAGAAATTCTAGAGATGGCACCAAGGGAGGGAGAGCAGCAGCAGCCTGGAGCCAGGGGCAGGGAAGGCAGCTCAGTGTTGGGCTCATGGCAGCCAGTGATGAAAATCAGACACCAAACTAAGACTGTGCCAACCTTTGAACATGAATGAACTCTTTCACAGCTGCCTGCAGCACCCTCTGAGTAACCACAAAGATTCTCTTTACCAAACATCATTTTTGGCCAAGTCTGGTCTGCATTTTGGCAGGTGGCACACAGGCTGCATGTACAGGTATAACCCCATGAAGTTCTGCATCACTTTGATGAGAACGAGGTGCTTTCTAAACATTAAGGCATTTTAAGTCAGAGCTGTCAGTCTCCTGTGGAAGCGACATCAGTCAGCTCGTTTTTGGGAGGGACAGGGCAGCTCAGCCGTGGCTGCTCACAGCAATGAGCTCAGTTTGAGCTAAGGCAGGGCTGACTTGTGCTGCCAAATGAAGGCAATGTTTTGCCCAGAAGTCTCAGCTCTGGTGAATAATCAAAAGAAAAAGCTCTCAATGTAGGCATCATTACTGAGACACTTGGAAAAGGGGGCCTTTTGGAAAAGCCTGGATCTGAGGTTTTCTGCTTGTCAGCACCACTGATGAGCCTGAGTGCATCTCCATGCTGAGGCACCTCAGCCTCTGGGCAGGAGGGAGCAGGGGCTGAGCAGGAACTTCTGCATCAGGGCTGTATTTCTGCATGCTGAGGGAAAGAGTGTAAAGACCACAGTAACAAAATAAAATAGAACAGGGTTATAGCCAGTTAAATGAAGGGAAAAAGGTTTAAAAGTGAAAAATGTTTTTCTTTTTAGAAAATGTAAGCTCATTCTTCTGTAGCTCCGGTAGGCTTTTTGCTGTCTTTTACTCTAAGTTACATATTTTGACTAAATTTCTTTAAGCACACCACTGAACACTCTGTAATCTGCTCTATTAAAGTAAATTTAATTGATATAAGTGAGAACACAGCATGCTCCCTGATATTACCTGACTGAATCTTTCTGTGGGCTGGCTATCAGTTCCGAGTGTTACATCACACACTCCCACTCCTCACTCAGATCCTGGCCCCCTGCTTTGATAATTCTGCAGTGCTGTTTCCCAGCTGGAAGAATTCTAGTCAGGCTTTCTAACCTCCAAAACACATATACCAAATGACTACTCAGAAATTTTCTATCTGCAGACTTCCATGTCCAGTTTAACAGAACTTTAGTAAAACCCTCCTTGTAAAATAGAAAATTATAGAAAATGGGGTTAGGCTGAATAAATTAATCAGTTTAACTTCTGAAGGAAAAAAACAGGTTTCTATTCTCCCTTCTTGCCTTCAGATGGCTGACTTCCATAATACTCTCTATGGACACCACTTGGATTTCCACATCTTTTCTCAGTTTTAAACTTCCAATTACTTCCACAGAAACAAGCTCTGTCTAAGGCTTAAAATAAATAAGAATTACTTTTGAGGGGAAAAAAACCTACCAAGAACCTTTCTTTCAAGTTTTCACAAGATCTTAAATGCTCTAGAAGCAATGTTAGAGCACTTGCTGTTGATAGACACAGAAGAGGTTAAAAGTCACTTGAGTTAAACTGAAAACAAAACTTTTTCATAAATTACACTTCCAAAAATTAGCATCAGGTGCTAATTTGAGAAGATTGTAGGGAAATTTTTTTCCACTGTCCAATCCAAAACTTTATTTATGACATAATTTCCTTCTAATAAGAAATCTATTACATATCTGCAATACCCACAAATAAAGATCATAAAAAGTAACCTCAACACTTAATAGTAATCTAAGAACAAGCAATAGAAGTGTTTCTTAAAACAGTGTCCACTAAAAGTAATGGTTTTCCTCTATATATTTGTTTGTATCTACCTTATTCCCAAACCAGTTTCAATAATTTTGAAACACAGCAAAACCAGAAAAACACTGAATTTCTACTTCCAAAATGTTACCAAAAAACATAGGAAAATTTGAGATGTTTCTTAGAGAAAATTTCATCTTACAGAAAGCCAGCACTGCTTCTTATGGCTCGGATCCTCTCCCCTGCTATTTGGGCACAAAAATGTTTCTACACAAGTGGTGTGATACACTGTTGTTCTTTACTTCAAAAAATAAATTCTAATTATATGGGTGAACATTCATGCTCTGTGTAAAAACATGTAGTTGTTCTGTAGAGAAAACAGATAAGTAATATATGATATATCTTTTAAGAGCACATTTTTGATATGTAATGAATGTTTTGTTTTAAGTGCT
Source organism: Peucedramus taeniatus (assembly GCA_013400575.1). NCBI lineage: Eukaryota > Metazoa > Chordata > Aves > Passeriformes > Fringillidae > Peucedramus > Peucedramus taeniatus. The sequence continues at coordinate 97,602 of WBNO01019037.1, read as the reverse complement.
TCATAAGAGCATTTTAATGAGTCTTTTGCAGAAAATTTCTTAAAACACACTGAAATTTGAGCAGTGTAGCTGACTGTGTATATGAAAAAAACAAACCTGACAACAAACACCCCCACAACCAACCCCCCCTAAATCTTACCCAGTGCTGTCTCCCAGGAAATTGTGACAGATTCTATGAGAATCCTGGGTCCCGTGCACATTAGAAATTCCTTCCTGCAGGGTTAGCAGGTGTGGGCTATGTCAAACAAATTTATTGCAGTCTGTGCTAATAACCAAAATTATAGAAAACCTAGATGAAAGTGCTCTGCATCCAGCTAATTTGAAGCTACCTTATGAGACAATAACAAGCTTCTAACAGTTTTCCCCTTTTTTAAAATACACTAATTATGCTTAATGTTCCCTGTCGCATTAGCTTTCATGGTAATTATATTTCAAAACTTTTGCAATTAGGGTACAGTTAATATTGTGGAATATTGCAATTATTTTTCATTGTGACACCTCTATTGAAAACTGGTGGCATAATGATCACATTGTTCAACTAAATCAGAACTGTAGAAATATGGCAAATGAACCAATTATAGATTATTATTTCTAATTACAGATAATGCCCTTTTCCTTGCTTTGTCCAGAACAATTTCCCAAATACCCAGACTTTTCCTAATTTAAAAAAAAAAAAGCTCAACAAACTGATTTCTCCACCTTCATTTTTCTTACACACATTCTAATGTATATATGTGTGTAGTATGTAAATATATACTGTACATGATATATTCATAACACGTGAGCATGGACAGATGTGGACAGGCACATCAACACATACAGAGATAATTTACAGTTCACACAGGTTCAGTCAACTGCAGCTATAAATGCAAAGACCACTAAGTGCTCACTCTGAGCGAGGATTTTACTCAGTGATTGAGCCTTGGAGGAAACTTCAAACATATTTCAAATGCACTCTGCAGCATTTCTAATTCAGCCCCACACTGCCCCAAAGAACATTTCCTTATTTCTGCTCACCCTCCCTCTTTAATAAACTCAAGGGCTTTGGCTCTCTACCCTTAAGCCTCTTGCTCACATTTCCATCATTAAACGTAAATATCAACCTCCCCCCATTTACAGACTGGGTTCTGTTTATTGATGCTGAATGAGCTCAAGCCCTTGATAAATGACAACAGCAGAAATGCTTAAGGACTAATATATATAATTGTGAAAATCTGAGGCTCACTCTGGGGTTTTGAAGAGCTGCTTGTAATTAAACTAGTCTATAATTTGGTAGGACAGACCACTATTACATAAAAGTACTTTCAGAAAAAACACAGCAGAGGAGTTGGGACAGGTAGTGCTAAAAAAAAAGCAGTCAGACAGGTAATAGGAGACATTCTGTTATTTTCAATACTTTAGTAATTCTGAGATTAATTATCATTTACCATTTACATTCTTCATATGGAATTTTAATCAACGCTTGCTTAATTAAGTTTTCATTTAAATTACACTAAACCAGTGATAAATAAATCAACGATCAAATCACTGACTTCAAACAGAGAAGACCTTTACCAAATTCCCTGGCTTGACAAACCCCACCATCTGTACATTTCCCAGCTACCAGACTAATGAATTTCAAGGTTATATTACCAAGTGTAAGATAGAATTTCTGGCCAACATCAGACAGTGGAAATAAAGCATGTATGAAATGCTTTCCCATCATTTCTGATGTGAAAAGATCTGGGAACAACTTTACGTGACTCCTTATTCCCTTCAACAAAGAGCAACACAAGTCTTAAGTAAAACTCCTCTAAAGATGATTTCAGGCAGAAATCTGAAAATTGCAAATCTCAGCTTATTCAATACTGTGGAGTAAGGTTTTTTTTAAGAGCAATTGCCTGAACAATGAGCACATTTTCAAAATGAACTATAACTCTTTCTCCTCTGACCCTCTGAAACTCTAAGAGCTGATTTGAGTGATTAAATGACAGCTGCAAGTCATGAGAAATCTGGCACAGAATATAATTTTAAAGAATGCCTCAAAGTCCTGCCATCACTAATGTCTGTCATCACCCACCTTTCCATCATTTCTTGGCTCACATTAATTGATTTTTTTTTTTAAGTTTACGTGACTTATTTCTCTGGACATAGCATTTTTCATGCAATTTTTGTTTCCATTAACTTGAGACACACAGTCTCCACCATCTGCTGGGCACTGACAAAATACAGGATAAATAAACTGTGCAGTGGAACGTGTTTCTCCCACTCTGGGTAACAGCATTTATGTACCTGTAGGGATGGAAAGGAGAACATGACCATGGGGATTATGTTCATATATATTTGTATATATACATACTCAATATGAAAATCCCCTATAAATTATACAGGTTTTCAGGATATGGACAATAACCAAACACATCTTGTAATACAAATATCTATTAAATAATATCTGATGAAATATTACTGATTACAAATGTTATAATAGCCTTGAAATAATTCAACAAAGGGGTTAAAAATTGTCATTAGTGGTTTGAAAAGAGGGATTAGCTTATTTTCTTCATAAGAAAAAAAGGTATTCAAAATAAATAAATAAACACCTGGGGGTTTTTTTTCCTTCCCTAAGCTATTGACTGTATATAAGACCAGTGCTCTAAAATCCATCATATTTGAAAATCAACTCATCTTCAAAGACTCCTCATAAAAAGTCAAAATCAACACTTTAATAAAATAACAATTCTACAGAACAGGTTTTTTTGTTAGTTAGTTTTGTTTGTTTGGGTTTCTGTTTTGTTTTTCGTTTTGTGTGGGGGGGGGGGGGTTGTTTGTTTGTTGTTTTCTATGGTGCAATTCTTTCCAATTCTTTCAAAATTTTCTACCACATTAAAGATAAAAGTTTTAAGGTAATAATCACTTTAAAGAGTAATGGCTTGAAGCTTTCAAGGATTTAAGAAACAACCAACACTGACCTGTGCCTATTTAACTGCACATCATCTCTGCTGGACCCATGTTCTGGAGCAGTGAAAGATACAAACACGGCTGTTAACTGCCCTGTTCTTCCTAATGATCATCCTTTTCTATTGGACAACAATATTTGCTTTACTGACAGCTATCAGAATATTCCATTAATAACTCCAGAGGATAAAAAAGGCTACATTTCACCACATGACATGCTAGGTAATGCCATATTTGAGGTCCACCCAAAACACACCAGTAAATTTCACTTTGGAAATTCCATTACTTTTCTAGAAGAAACATGGATATTCCAAGTTCAATTAGAAATTCACTGCTATTTTAACTTGCTTCATTACACAAAAGGTTTTCCCTTGTATATGTTGTGTTTATAAGTGGAGACACAATTTTATTTCCAGAAACCTTTACGTTGCAGTTTTAATTGTATGCAAATTCCTGCTTAATTGATTACTACAGTAGTGTCTATGTGAGACATAACAATCCTCTTCAATGACCCAGCAAAACTCCATGTTGCTCTGAGCCACTGATATTTAAGTATTCCCAGAGTAAGTGCCAATGGCTATTTTGGAGCTCTTCCAATATTCAAAAAAGGGACCTAACTTCACTGTCATTAAAAACAACAGCAATAAATTTCTTTTTTTTTGTCTCATCTTAGAGAAAATTCAACGTTTTTTTTTTCCTCTGGTGATTCAACATTCATCAATATTGAATCTCTAATGTCTCATGAAAAGGATTCAACCAAGCTCAATGGAAGTGCAGGAACCTGAAGTTTCTTTCTAAATTCAAAAACTTCTTCATAATACTGTTCTGACTAATACATAATATTTGCAGTGGACCAGTCAGTAAAACTGCTATTTCAAGCTTCCTTATCTATTAATTTTTAGAGCCTCTAATAAGCTTTTAACACTTTCAGCTAAAAAAGGTGGTTTAAAAATTTCTCAAAAAAAAAAAAAAATCTCAAAAAAACCCCAAAAAAACAAAAAACAAAACAAACCAAAACAACAACAACAACAAAACAAAAAAAAAACACAAACAAACAAAAAAACCCCACAATGTTTGCATCAAGACAACACAAAAACTTTCCATATTCTGATATGCATCACCTGTAAATATGAGTGGGTTTAATATCCTTATGTCACATTGCTTAACAGTGAGAATTCAGCTATGGAGAATCCTTTCACTGGTTTACATTTTGTAATTGTGAAACGGAGATTGCCACATGAAAAAGTGCCAAAAGGAGCACTAGGCACCAAGTTAGAGGCTCAAACAAGATTTAAGAACAAATAAAAGCAGGGGAGCAGCTTCATTATGTGGATTTTGATGAATAGGGTGCAAATGAGAAATCATTAGAGAGCCTTTAACCATCATCTAATAACACAGATTAATAAAAGCAGCTGAGAGAGCTGTAAGGAAATCAGTTCCCTTTCATTTCTTGGAGCCTGTCAGAGCAGGCAGAGCCCAACCACAGCTCCTTCCCATCTGAGCAATTTGCTCGGTGTCTGCTCTGAACATTCTCCATCCCTGTGAGCTCCACTCATGGGAATATTCAGCAACATTCACTTATTGTTGTTATAATATTAAATTAACCATGTCTCATACCTTCAACATATCCCAAAGTGCAAATCAAAGGTGGAAGAAAGCATTAAATCTTATGAAAATTTGAAGTGGGCAGTTTCTACAGGAGCACAGTGACCTGGAGAGCCACTCTTATGGCTGGGCTGCTGTGGGAAGCTCCCAGTGATGCCAAGAATGGCTACCTAGAACAGAGGCTGGATAGAGTTAAAAGAACAGAGTGGGTATTTATTAAAGGCCTTTAACAGATACACCTTGGGCAGTCAGAAACCTGGCAGAGGCTACACCCAAGATGGATGATGGTCATGAGTTTTTTAGACAGATATAAGTTTGGTCTCTTTGCATATCAGGGGTTAGTTGTCCAATTACAGCTTCAGGGAATGAAGTCACATTCCCCCAGTTTGCTTCCCCCTCCCAGTTCACTTCTGTTTCTACTTCTCGTGGCCTGAGGCTGTGATGGAGACCTTGGTTCTGAGGCCTGGAAGGACTGAAGGTCTTGTCTGACCAAACTGAGATGAGAGCTTGCTAACACTCTGTGTGGAGTTCAGAGTTACACACTAGTGCAGGACAGGAGCTGAAAAACATAAAAGCTAAAACTGAAGGCATCTCCAGGACACTTGCTCTGTTTGCCCTGCAGTGAGAAAACAAAAACAAACCTGGAAAAAGGAACACAAATCCAACAGTGGTTCAGACTGGAGACTAACAGGGGGAGATGTAGAGAGTTTTGGTTAGAAAACACATGATGGGGTTAGAAAAACTGGAGGGGGAAGTTCTCCTTTTTATGTGGTTTTTTTTTCTGTTTTTGATAATACTATATTGAAACCACAATCTAAAATAATAGCATTTCAGTACAGTTTTCTCAAACTTTTTATGGTGCCTTCTCATAAAACCATCTGAGAGCATTTTGTGGAAATAAGAAGTAATTCAACAGCAAAATTTTTGTACAGATTTAAAACATAACAGTCATATTTCCGTAGATCCTCTCAATATAAGCCTATAATGACAGTTTTGTTAATAACCACTTTTTTGTTAATCATATGAACCGAACAGATTGGTTATTAAAAAACAGTTCAAAATTTAAGATTCTCAGAAAAAAGAAAGTATTTAAGGTGGATATTCAAACATCCCCCAAGAACACAACACAAACCCCCAGGTATTCTACCCTTCTCCCAAACCAAACAAACACCAATCCAGCCATCCAGATTTTGAATTTGTGCCTCTATATCCCTTAGGAATTTGGAAATTTGAATTGAATCTGCCAGTTCTATAAAGAAAATACCACTCTATAAACCAATCTACACTATGCTGTGAAGAAACCACTGGATGCAGAGGCTGTGTATCCAGCAGGATTCACCAGCACTAATTTGCTCAAAGACATGTAAATGTTAAACATGAAGCAGTTGGCATCAGCTGAACCCAACGTGGCTGCTTGGTGTTCCCCAGAAGAGTCAGCTGCACTGGGGGGCTCCTGGTCTCAATGAGCAACTGCTGGAGCTCCCCAGAATAAAACTGCCTTGATAAAGAGCTGTGAAACAGCACCAGTTGCTTTGTGACAGCAGGATATTAATGGAAATTGTTCCAAAAAAAGAAATTGAAACAGGAGTCTCTAATGCATTTGCGTTTCTGGCATGATCTCAGAGGAATTGAGGAATCCAGGCTGTGGAATCCTTCCAGCTATCAACAATAGCAAATAAAGAGAGGAAAAAGATATTTAGAACTGGCCTGTGGTTGGAAAGCAAAGGAAGAACTAAGTTCTGTGGCCATCTAGGTACATCTGGATCACAGCTAGTGATTTGTATCATCTCCCTTTCTCCTGCAGATCATTTGGAAGGTTGGCTGTGCCACTGGGGAGATGGGCTGGCCTTCAGCTGCTGGCAGGACACTTGGGCAAGGGAAGTTTCCAGCCAGTCTCGAGTCTTTTCCTTAGATTAGTTTTGTAAGGACAGTCCCTCACCAGCCCTTCTGCAGTACCAGAGCCTCCAGTTCTCAGCCTGTTCATACACTTCACTCTCCACCACCTCCTAATCCCATCATGATTTCAAGTCAGTCACACTGGAAATTCAAGTATTGGAAATTCCTCAATTTCTTCAAGGCACCCTGTTATTCTAATTACCATCTTCTCCAGCTGCAAATAGCACTCACAAGTATAATTGACTGGCCTTCACATGTCTACTAAGTTCATGGATTTTAGAATAAATAGCTAGTTTCTAACTTGTTTCTGCCTAGTGCCTGCTTCAGACCACAAGGAGACAAACCATTGACAATTCAATATCTAATTGAATTTTAGCTGAAAAATTTTGAATTTCTAGCTGAAGAAAGACAGAGAATGCAGAGACAGAATTGGAAAATGCAGAAAAAATAAGGATTTCATTTTTGAAATTCAGAACCATTTCATTTTTAAGCCAATATTTTCACCTTTCATTTTGACAATTTGTTTCCTTTTTTTACCCACACTGAAAAATAAAACACAAAGGTTGAAACTCAGAGTGAGAAAAAACCTAACCCACATTCTCCTGTAGATTGAAGTGTTTCATATTGCTCTTCCTAACCAAATTTGCTGATTGGAAAAGTCCAAATTTCTTCTTTCATCCCTCCTAAGTCTTACCAATGGCATTTTTATTTGTTTGGCCTCCATGTTACTCCTTTATGGTTTTGAATTAAGTTTTTTCAGGTAAGCTGGAAAAGCAGGTGCCAGGAGTTGATGAAACCTTCCTGGTAGGGTTGCAAAGGTTTTATTTGCCCAGTCCCTGTCCTCGGTCTCAGCCCTTGAGAGAATCACTCAGAGCCATCCTCTACCACTTGAGCTCCAACTCCCCAAATTCCCTCCTCTCAAATTCTACAAATTATTATAATTATTTTACTTTTAAAAATTACATTATCAGAAACCTGAAGCTGAGAAGCTAACAAAGATTTTACACCTTTCCATATTTGCTAGTGCCTGTAATTGACAGGTTTCTGTCAAGTAAAACAATTATCCACTTGTTTGCAGGAAAAAGTATTAACAAACATGCTCAACACTGCTTTGCTAGGCAGAACATTTCACACCTCATTACTTAACTGAGGAGTTAACCTGGTGTTCAGTGTACAGAATTCCTGCTGATTCCAGTAGAATAAGCTATTTGTATGCCCCAAAATAATTATAATGTCATATACATTACAGATTTAATTAATTCACTACACAATATTGAAGTCCAGATTTCTGAGTTCTTCCCAAATCTTGTGGATTTGCAGTTGGACTTCCCATTTCATTCCATACTAACAACTGTCTGAAGACCAAGAGGGACCTTTCAAAATAACAGGGTCATAAATCTCTTACTTAGGGAGTATTCAGAAAATACTGAACTTTTCTGTTATTAAAAATTGAGCTTTTGGGGCATGGCAGTTCACAGCAAACCAATCCCTCTTTTGCAGATTTTGAAAGATCTATCAGCACAGTAAGAGTCTTTTGGGGTTTGGGGTATATAGGTTTCTATGCCCACATATCATATTTTATCGTTTTTAAAAAGTCATTCTCATTTTCTACAGTGTTCTAGTTATTGCTCCTAAATTAGCAGAGCATCAGGCACAAGGAGTCTTCTCAAAACAATCCAATTTCCCTACCAAACTGCCAATTTTCCTCCCTTTTGATTTACTAGGTTGTTTTTTTCAGATCTGAACTATGCAAGGTAAGCACCAGTTATCACTACAATCCTAGGGATGCTGTTTTGGTTCAGCTTGTAGGTGTGCATTTATTTATTTATTTCACAAACCATTACCCCTGACATGAATAAAAGGAGAGAGAAGCTCAGTTTCTGAAGATCCCACTGTTCCAGCCCCATGACACCCAGCACAAGTGCATTAGACAGAAAGGATCCATTGTACAGGAGCAACGTGAGAGGCAACACCTTGGTGGGGAGAGGCAGGGATCCAGGGAGAGAGGAGTGACAAAGAGCATCCTACATGGATGGAAAAGGTCACTGCAATAAAAGCAACCTGGGGAACTGGGAGCAAGTGAAGCGTTGCTACAGACTGGAACAAAACACAAAATCAAAACAAATGAACAGAGCAAGAGACAAAATTTCCTTCACATGTCAATGTGACAGAAGGAGCTGTGGAATCATTTTGGAAGCTGACAAAATGGAACAAGATTCCCTCCGTGCCTTGATGTGAAACGATCTGAAAATTAAGCATTTACTCAGGCCAGTAATTAACTTCTACAAACATTCAAAGTCCTCAACTTTCTGTGTAAAAATCTGTCAGAAACATAAATAATGCATATTTGCAATGTAATAGAAAAGGCAGTGTTTGGTTGATTTCCTTCCTTGAGAAAAAAATAACCCCTAAACTGTAGTTTTAGTCTGTAATCATTTCAAACATTGTGGGAATCACAAACTCCACAGGAACTGGATCAGTTCAAGACTTGCACTAATTTCCTGACTCCTTGCAGTGTCAGCTGTGCACAGCCACACCAGGGCAGACACGGCGTGAGCACGGAGCATCACCAGAGAGCCCCAGCAAACACCATGCTCAGCTCTGAGTGCAGCCCATCTGAACATCTGCTGGTTCTCCCAGGAGAAATTTGTGTAACCCTGCACCAAAATAAAGCAGCTGTTTAGTGGAGGAACCACAGATTTTTCTTACATTCCCACGGCAGCAGTGCATGCACAAGGTAGCTGAAGTTGAGACTGTAAGAAAGACAAAATCCTGGTCTGCAGAAGCACTCAGCAGCAGATACAGTGATGCAGGCACAGGAGTCCTCCTTACAACATGGCTCATGCATTTGAAAAGCTGGGTTAGGAAGTAACAGGAAAGGATAATTTGCTTGGCTGAGCTCTGTTTTCACCAATAAAGCTGTATGTGCTAACCCTTCCAGGGCAAGTGTTCCCAGAGGGCAACAGGGCTGTGGCAGGGAAACAGAAAGGGAAAAATATTCAGAGTAAAATGACAGAGTCCAGATTTCTTTCTGTTTATGCTGAAGGGATGTTGCAGATATGCATGGGAGAAGTGCCAGGCAAAGAGTCAGGCATTAATAGGGCAAGAAAAAAAAACCACACAGAATAATTAGTAACCACTGATCAGTTTCTCCAGTGATGTGCTGAAGTTTCCCATCTCCTGTACTTTTTAAAATAAGACCGAGTATCTTCTGAAGGAAAAAAATTCCTAATTTGAATTGATTTTCATCATGCTTGATATGAAGACAAACTCAGTTTCTAGAGATGTTAATGTGATAAATAGGTGACATATATTTACAGTTTGCCTGATAAGATGCTAATATGTATAATCATATTAGAAACAGGTATCAAAACTGTAAATCCATTAATGTAATTTTATAACTAGGAGTAATAATTAAGCACTAGGTAAATGCACAATTTATCATTTAAATAAACCAGAAGTGTATGGCATACCAAAATCAGAAAATCCATAAGACAAGATATTGACTCAGATGAAAAGTGCCTCCTTGCTTTCAAGTGTTTATAATGGACTTATTTGGATTTATAGGGAGAAAGGAGGAAGCTATTAAACTTTCTGCTATTACAAAACCAACGAACCAAGCCACCCACAGAACCTTCTGTAGACAAATATTGCAAAATATTTTGAAAAAATGATGCCCTAAATTTTAGGTTCTCTACTTTGTAGCCCATGAAGTGCAAACAGTTGGAATATGCTCAACTCTTCACTTTCAGTCAGCTACCAAATTGTGTTGGTAGGCAGCTAAAAACATGAAATGTTTTCTAAATGTTGCCTTTCCACATAAACAGCAGCACTATCCACTATGGAAGTGTTCAGGACTGTGCCACTGTCAATGAAAGGGAGATGCAGTTCAGAAGATTAAAAACTCTGTATCAAAAGACAAAATTATTAGAAAGCCTGAAAAGTTCTTCCCACACAGCATCGCTTACAGCAGAGACCGTTAGCAAGAACAGTTTCAGCTTTTTCTACACACAAAGGAAAACCACAAGCAGCATCTGGACTCAGCACATGAAAGAAAGAGAAGGATAAAAAAAGATATTTTCTGCTTATAATTGCAGTATCTTCATGCCTTTCAGTTTTCAAGCAAGATACCAAGTCTAGGCACTGATTTTCTTGGTGCAATGACACCGAGCAACAATACTGAGCCTTTAAGCTTCAAAAGCTTTCCAAAGTTTCAGTTATTGGTGATTTCTAAGTAGCTGCCATGAGACAGAATAAGCATTGGTAATGAGAAAAAGCCTGACTGGCCACAGCCACTGAGTTGTGTCCCAGCCATCAGGGAAGCTGTCAGAAAACAGCAATACACAGAGAAAGGGAACCTTGGGAAGTCTCTGCTGCAGCTGCTTTTATTGCTATAGGGGTTCCCAGTTCAACACACTTACAAACCTTAAACAATCAAAAGCAGCTAAAAAAAAAAATATCTCCAACTCTCAAAACCATGGTGAGCTTAAAAATCCCCATAAACAAGAGAATTCAAGTCTGTTCTCAATTCTATAGCTTTTCGTAATTCATTATCATTTTTATTACCACAAAACCTTCTGTTTGAGATTTGATTGTTGTTATTATGAATTCATAAATTAATAAATAGAATGTTTCTGCCATATCTTAATATCTAGAATCACATCTTCAGGCAGAAATTCAGACATCTGCAGGCATCATCAACACAGGGTACAGAGATTAGCAGCAGCAATAATATCAGTAATAGTTGCAGTAACACAGAGCTGATACTTTAGAAAACGTACACCCTTTGGTTTCAGTGGGAAAACATTGTTCATGCTGTTCCCTCCATTTCTAATTCCAGTTCTAAGCTCTAAAATTAGACTCAGTGCTCAAGAGATGCAACAGAATGAGTATGTAACCAGTCATTAAGGATTTAGAGAATTCAAGTATTAGAAACAAATTTAGAAAAAAAAATATTTTTTCAAAGGCCTTGCTGCTCCATCCACACACTGTTTAAACAATACAAAGTGTACAAAGACACTCTTGCTTACAGCCTCAAAGTTAGGCCAGGCTCCATAGCAGAAACCAACACATAATTTTAATTTGGAAACAGAAACAAGAATGATCAATCTACTATCCTTTATCTACATTGCTATAAAACAACATCAGAAGAAAGTTCCTTATGACATTTCCTCGTGAATATATTGAGTGAGAAGCACCCTTTCTCAGGAGAATTGTATATACAGCTGTAATGCAGGGCTGCCTTTTGGAGACAGTTATAGGAAAGTACAGGAAATAATTTAGAAACCCCAAGCCTGGAACCTTAACTGATTTTAACTGTCGCTGCTCTAAGCCCAACTTGACAAATTCTACAATGCAATGTTCTGAAAGAGGTTCCAGAAGATGCTGCTGAAATCTTAATCATATACAGCAACTAGGACAGGAAAGTAATGGTGGAGGAGGCAAACATTTTCTTTCTGATTACTGTTCCTCCCTACCTGACCTCAGAAGTGATGCACAGAGATCAAACAAAAAAAACCACAAAAGTAAACAAACACAAGAACAAACAACAAGCAGTGGAGTAAAACAACACCCTCTCTCCTGGCCCCAGCTGCAATATTGATAATGGGAGGAAGGTTCCAGTTCCTTTTCTCCCTTGTTGCTGCTCTTCCCCCATTACCTACTGAGCTATCCAAATTCTTTTGTTTAGTCTCCTAAGTAAACCAAAGGCAATTGTTAATGAGAATTTAAAAAAAAAATAAAACTATGTTTTCTCAATTTTTGTGGCTGCCAATGTATTTTCTGTCCTGTAGGTTGATAGGTACAGAAAATTAAGGTTTCCATTCAGTAGGGCGTGGTGCTTAATCATCTGAAGGGATGGCATTATTTTTCTATAGGATTGATTTATTTCTTAAAGGTGACAATAGTTCTGCATTATGGTTTGCATTATAGAGTAGAAACTAGAAATACTTCTTTATTTGATGCCAGATTGTTAGAGGGCTATAAAACAAACACTTCCAAGCACTCCCAGCAGAGGATCTAAAATAAGTCCTCCAGCTACAGTGCATTAATGAAAGTTCTGGCTTCTTTCAGAAAAGATTTTTACAAACTAGATTAAACTGCATGGAGGTGGTGGTAATTACACATTAATAATAATGAAATTCTATAGACAGGTAGTATCTGTGGAACACAGGAGATCCATCTAGATATTTATACTGAACAAAATTAATATTGATATTTTACATTATATTTCCACACAATAGGCTCATAATCAAAAGGAATCTTATTCTTTATTCCCACTCTAACTAACAGACAACATTAATGAACAACAGTTATTTCCTTCAAGCCAACCTGTTTCTGTTTTCTTCTCTCCTTGCTGCCAAAAACTGCTTGTGAAAAAATCAAAGCAAACCCTGCCTTCTAAGCAGCATCCAAACTACTCCATGGGCAGATATTGTTACACTGAGCCAAATGCTTTGTGTCACTGCTTCTGAGCCAAAAAGACACATTAACACAAAAAAAAAAAAAGGGTGTTATCCCCCTTCCAGTTAAACTTCAGGAAGTTCTTAGGAATCATGGCAATATCTAAACCACAGTTTGGAATTTTCTCCCAAATTAAAATACTCCAGAGATCATTCTGTTTTTACTTTCTCATTGTTAGAGTAGTTGAAGCTGATGAATGTGTCCAATTATGGTTCAACTATATGAAAACCTAATGTGTGAGTAGGTCTATTCTGTGTCTTTTACTCAGATTGCAAAATGAACAAATTGTTTTTGTGTTGTGAGTTCAAAATTTGACTTAATAGCAATAAATCTTCTCTGGCAAAGGTGCAAACAACAAAAACCCTTCTCTTTCTTCCACGTAAGGTTGAAAACCATATTTGTATATATACAAATACTGTATTTTGACTGAAGCCATTAAAATGGCATTTGAGCAAGCTGAGTCACCTTATATTACCAGAAAAAAAAAAAATAAAACACATACAAGAAGAAGAAATAAACCTATTCCTACTGTTAGCTGTAAGAAACCATCTCAGGAAATGGTATGGCAGGAACTGACCTTCTTTTAAAAGGAAAAAAAAAAATCCACTAACTTTTCGTGGCTAAAAGGTCTAATTTCCTTCTACAATGTTTGTGTTTTTCCAAATACTATCAGCAGGTGCACCAGATTTCAAAAACCTCTTGTCCTTCATCACATATAATTGTGCTGCATATTATATTAAGAAATACAAGCAGAGGAACGTAAGTGATGGGAGTTCAATTAAAACCAGCATAATATCTTGTTGCATAGAAAATAATTCTCCAACTGAAACAGGTTCTAATGAGAGAAAAAAGGAATACATTTTCACATATTTTAATTACACAGAACTTCCTCAAACATGATTTTTAATAATATATTCCATTAGGTTAACATCATATTTAAAGAAAGTGCATTTTCTGATTTCATTTCAAGTTTGATTTTGAGCAATTATTGTGTCATTGTTCTGCAGTAGAAAGGTTGAATTCATTTACTGTGTGGTTATGCTGGTTATGATTGATGTCGCTTCTCCAAATGATAAACCAATCACCCCGATGATGTAATGTCATTTTAAGAGTGCTATAATCACATTTCTCTCAAACTGGGAGTTCTGATGAGTTCTAACAAAGATTTATTGTAGATTAAAGGCCTTTATAATATCAACAATAGATTGCTCATTTGATAGAATATTTGATTAGGTAATTTTTTCAGGCAAATGATTTTTTCCATATATATTAAGCATGGCTCTTGTGAAGAGCACAGGGCAACACAGGTGGATGAGTGGCTCCTCATATCCAAAAAGGTTCATCTTAAACCTGTTGAGGAGCCACCTGTAATTACAGAGCTTGAAGCAAGAGAAGTATCCAATCAGACAAACAAGAGAAAACTTCTATAGTGCAATTAGTAGAAGACACTGGCAAATATTTCATATTCAGCATGGACTTTGAAGAGTAGGATAGAAATATTTAAAGAAGAAGCTAGAAAATGCTAGCAAAAATTTATGAATGAATAAAGATTATCTGGGATCTAAGCCTTACATGTAAGCATCTGCAAATCTTCCTTTTTAACCCAAGCCCAAATTTAAGCAAAATATTTTAATTTAATTACTGTCTCTCAAATGTCTGGATCTATACTGCTAAGTTTCCAAAGGAACATAACTAAAAACAAAACAAAACAAAACAAACCACAAAAAAAAAACAAAAAAAACAAAAAAAAAAACCACCACCCACAACCAGAGCATGATCAATGTTTCCTTGTCATGTAGATGGTAAAAGCCACTCTGAAAATCTTTTCAGGATAATGATAAGCCACAAGAAGTAGTCACTTTCTCCAATTTAATGTATAAGTCATTATCTGTTGTATTTTCTTATAAGCTCTATAAAGAAACATTGTGAGAACTAAAGAAAAAAAGTGATACCACTAGGAAATGCTCATTATTTTCCAGAGGCTGCATTAAGTCCAGAAGAATTCATGCTACAGAACACTTCATGGTGATCAAGCAATTATGCATGTGTGTATGGTAAAAAATATTAAAAAAGGACACCTGCATTTTGTACCCTAAAAATTAAAAGTCATTATATATTATATGACTGTTTATTAAAGAAGTAAATGGGATATGTGGGGAAAAAAGTGTTAAAATGTAGAATAAATAAAGCAAAGCCAGTCAGAGGATGCCAGAAAGGTTCCTTGGGTCAGGCCACATTAACAAGTGTTAAACACAAAGCTTTTAAGGATACAAAGAAACAGTGATTATGATTTAAAATGAAACATAAAGAGCTCTTCCATCAAATTTTCTGACATTGTTTTACTGCCATTTCCTTTGTTTGGCTTCCTAAGAAAGGCCATGCTGGTTCCCTCAGTCCCAGCAGTGGCTGCAATTACCAAGGACTCAAGTATCCACCAAGTCTCTTTTTTTAGCTCACATTCCCTGACCTTGATTTTCTTCTCCTTATTTCATCTCTCTCCCATTTACTTTTTCCATTCCCCTTTAAAACCTCATCAACTGCTTGATCCACCACACCTTTTAGACAATGTTCTCTCACCCTTTATTCCTTTCTTCAGCTGTGAACATTCCCTGTTCCTGAGCTCTGAGAGGAGGCAAGCATTCCTCCCTGCACACAGGTAATGATCCATCAGCAACCCAGAGCTGCTTTTTCCATGAATATCCCTTTACATTTCTCTGCCCTAAGGTCCCCTGTCATTTTATTTTCCTGTTACTTGGACTCTCAGGTGCTTTTGTGATTCTCCACAAGCTGATCTTGTTCTTAGCACTCTGCCATCACCTACTTTCCTACCCCACCATCTTCCCTGAGTGTTTTAATGTCCTGTCAAAATTCATTGGGGAGCTCCAACTTCTACTCACTGTCTTTCAAATAACTGCTCACCGTGCAGGAACCTTCCCTCTAACCCTGTGTTAGGTTAAATGCTTCCTTGAAGGCATTTAGTGACAGATTTTGCTGAGACCCTTTTGAAAACACAAAGACCCTTCAATCAGCTGGATCACCTTTATTCAGAAATGGCTGAGCCCTGCAAAGGCCTCTTGAATGTTTCGAAGTCATGAAACTACACTGACTCAAAGATAAATCACACCCACTTCCTGACCCCCTCCCCATTTCCATGGCTTCTATAGAGTTGCCCATTACAGATTTTGAGACCTGCAGCTCCCAGATCACCCCAAATCCCTTAAAACCCTTTCAAAAGTGACATCATATTTTCCATTACAATACACTCGAGGAGCAAGGAAGCACACTCAATTTCTGAATGATTATTTCTTTTTTTGCATTTATATTTTAACATACCTGAACAGAGTTAAAGGATAACTCAGGATGGAAGGAGCCCCAGGATGTGCCTGTGGCAGCACATGGCACAGCTGAGATGGCCACAATGCACAAAGTATCATCATACAATTTCAGAAAGCTTCAAGCATCTGCCCTTTTTCTTCTTCAGCCCAGCCTTTTATACCCCTGATAAATGATGCCCTGCCCCTGTGTGCCCTCTGCTCCCTTGGTGGTTGGTCAGTGCACTGGGCACTCCATGGCTCATTGCTGTCAGTGCTGCTCACCTGCTCCTACAGCTGCACCCACTGGGGATGAGGCTGGGCCAGCCCCATCCCAATCACCACCAACCCTGTGCCTACAGGTGCCCAGCCCAGTGTCCTGCCAAGCAAAGACAGCTCTGAGGTCAGAGCAAGTAGCTCAGGATTTCAGCTTCAGTATTCAGGAACATGCTCTCAAAAAGCTCCAAGGACAAAGACTGGGCAGCTCCCAGGGCCACATGTTCTAACCCAATGCTTAGGGAAAAAATTATCCCTAATGTCCACACTGAATGTTCTGTTTCAAATTCTGCTCCCACCACACCCCCCAGCCCGTTAAAGGAGGGGTGTTCAGGTGTGCTGTGTGCACCCCACAGTCCCACACCACACACAACCTCCAGAGCTGCTCAGAGCTGCCTCATTACAGCAAAGATCCCTTGGGCAGACCAGAAACTGCAGAGGAGCTCTAAACCTACTGTGTTCAGTTAAATAACACACAACATGTATCTATATTAATAAAAAAGGTTGTTAGAATAGCTTCTTTTGATTTGTCTGTATTTCTAAAAAGGGACTGCATCTTCACTTCTCAGGTTTTGGCTGTCAAAATGAAAAGTCAGCACCTACTAATAAAAATCAAAATTAAAAAATGAAAAGAGGGAAAAAAGAAGAAAGAAAACCGTAGGCACTACAGATTCCATGAGTGATAGAGCTGCAAATGTTTTAAAACAGTGGCCTGAAAGACAAGAATTAATTTGCTGAAAAAATAGCAGATCTTAGTTAAATGTGACACTGTAAGTACAGAACCAGACAGATTCAGAAACAAGAACAGACACAGACTGGCAGAAGCAACATGCATTTTTAGATACAAAACTTCATCACCAAATGATATATTAGATTAGTCCATGCAGAACAAAGAACCATTGTGTGTACATTTCTTTCCTACCAGATGCAACAAGGAGCAGGAAACCTACTTTGAAAAATAAATCCCTCTGATGACAAGAATTCAATAATATTTTTTACACAGCTCCTACCATACTTCAAACTAAAATTCTCTCTATAGTAAAATGAAGGAACACCATATATGATGCATTGCGTTTCCAGGAATTTTCCATTAAATAAACCAGGAAGATTTTCTTTGCCCCATTTCTGTAGATGCTCTCAATTTTCTGCTGATGCAAGAACACATTTGCACATTCAAAAAGAATGCATAAAACTGGCACAAGCATGTCACAAACAAACTCCATATGTTTGCAATTTTCTTACCACTGCTGGAAGCCTGCTGTGGCCCTGAACACGCTCTCAGCAGATATGAATTAGGAGAGAACTCCTCATCAGGGTTGGTGTCCATGATTTGATGGGACGTGTTGCTGTCTAGCAATGGCATCTGGCAGCTAACTGGTGGAGGATTATGAGAACTGGGCAGCTGGGCAGATGGGAGGAGGCTAGACGAGGATGTAGGTGGAATGGGACGACCTGGGAGAGAGGACAGAGGGATCAAAGTTTAGCAATGAGTGTAATGAAAAAACCCCACCAGCCACATCATTGCACTGTAACCTTCCATGGTTACACTCCATTACTGCCATGCACAGCCCCCCAGTCTCCCCTCTGGTACCAACCTGGCCCTTTGTATCACAGGTTCTGAAATTACATCATGTCTCTAAATGTCTTAAAATAATGGTAGTGTGCTGATTGGTTTTTTGTTTGTTTTTTTTTTTAATCAGGAAAATTGCTGCAGAACAGGGATCTCTCAGAGGCAGGAAACAACCCTACAAGGGCTTTCTTCAAGCTAAGTCTTTTCCTATAATGCTGTGGACCTTCCCAGATCCCACTGAGAGATGTGACAGGAGGGGACAGCAGGAATGAAAGGCAATTATTCCACTTTAGAGATGGGCTAAAGCTGGAATCTGGGCTGACAGCTCTCAGCTCTGCTGTCCTTCCCCTCACATGGCATTCTTCACCAGAGCTGTAGGAGCAGAATTTCCTGCCCAGCCAGGTTAATTCCATCCCTGAAGCCCAATACCTAATGGGTATAAAATACCTCAGCCCACAGCAACAATATGGTCTTGGTCACCCAAAGCAGTGACATCAAGTCAACAATAAAAATGTTCACAGTTATGCATCCTATTCTTTTGTGAACTCCCAGAATTTTACATTAATCCATTCCATCAAATGCACACAGATGAAGACAGTTTTTTTTATTGTTGTGGTTTTTTTGCCTTTTTTTATTGCTTGCAAGTTTATCTAGTGCATTGAAGAAATTCTTCATGAATAATTTAAATGTAAGAAAATATGACCTTTGTGATACTGCCAAAGTCTGTAAGGCAGAGATCTGCTACAAATGTTAAAACACAGCAAAACTACATAAAATGGTGTACCTTTATTTCCATCATTCTTAAAGAAACAGTAGCAGAGAAAATACACACTGATTTTCTCACTAGTTATACCTTCATTTTTTTGAATCAAGGACCCCTCACTTTATATAAATTAGCCTGAGGTTTGTACCATTAGGTAGATATATGGAATCACACATGAAATTCCAAATGAGGGGGGGAAAAGAGCCAGGAAATGAAAAATTTCCAGCTCCCACCCAATATATAAAAATTCCAGCTCTCTCCCAATATATAAATTCTATCTGGTATGCAGCAATCAACCAAAGGCAAATGTAAATACTGAAAACCACCAACTTTGCACTGCCTGGTACCAGCAAATAACATGCAGTACTTTCTTCCCTTCAAAAACGTTTAAAATAAAATAAATACCAGAACATAGGCAAGTGACTTTTATGATTATTTGTTATTATATTTTTAGCACTGGATAAATTGATAGGACTGAATGACCAATATGGCAGAAATGGATTTAAGCTACTCCATAGTAGCTCCCACCTGCAATCTTTTATGCTACAGAAAATTCAATATGCATTGAATATTTTCATTGTGGACTTGCATTTGTGAGGAAATAATTCTAATATTGATGATAGGAATAATTACTGTTATTATTCATGATTATGCTATTCTTATGAAATACTACAATGAATATCCTAAACATTCCAGGGAAGTGATTGAGCAAGACCAGCTTCTAATTATTTCTTTGCAATGTGCAGCAAAGAAGCAGAGAGGCTGAGGTTTGACACACCTCTGACAGGAACGTGACACTCGTGCCCACTGTGTGCATTTAATTTTCACATATTCTGGCTCTGCTTCAACACTGTGAAGTTGAAAGAAGCAGCTTTATAAATTCTAAATCTGCACTGACTGCATGTATCATATGGAAATATATTACTATACTATAAAACTGTTGGATGTGTGAGGGTATGAGATGAAGGAAAAGATTTTTTCCTTTTGTGGAAACTACATATGGTATTTTAGAGCAATTTAGGTGCATTTTTTCAGAATATATTGAGAAATGAAAAAACCCTCAAACCTTAAGAATTCTTTTGTCAGGAATGCTAATGACATTGTTACCATCATGAAATAATACAGCCCAAATCCCTGAAGGAAAGGCAAAATGTCTAATTACTCCAGCTCTGTTTGTAGTTGAGAGGAATGAGAAGGCATGAAGCTGTTAAAATGTGGCATCATTTTGGTGGGAAGGTGGCTCCTGAGGAAGATCTGCCCACAGTCACATGCCAATGGCAAAACAGAGATGCCTGTGAGCCACAGAACCTACTGCCAGTCCATCCTCTGGTTAGACTGCCTAATAAACAGCCAAATTTAATGAAAACTTTTCTTGTGGTTGGGATATTCTTGGTTTATCAAGTTGAGTTTTTGCATCTACTAAACATTAAACTCCCACTACAGCCTTACCTACCCTCTTTGAGGGACTCTTAGAAAACATTTCTCTCTGTCTCCACTCCCAGCCCCTGAAACACACAGGATCTCTTTAAGACCCCCAGCTTTTTGTAAAATTTGGTGGGAAATGAATTGAAAAATTACTGAACAGGAACAGAAAGACACCATTAAGCTTTTTGTGCCTTAAGAAATCAATCTAAGGGGTAGCTACCTGTAGTACCACAGTCAGGAGAATGGCTTGTGAAGGTCCCAAAGTGTGGGGATGCAGTTAGGCTATAAAGAGCATGATACATGTAATTTATTTGTTACTATACACTCTTAAGTGAGAAATAAGGGGTTTGATTCATACTTACATGAACATCTTGGTCAAATAAGTTTAATGTAACATTTAAAAGAGCAGACTAAGCTTTGCAGGTTCTATAAACCTGAGCTTCTTGTCAGACCCATTCACGTGTCTACAGACATCTCAACCATCATATTTTGAAACTTCTCAGCTCTTAAAAATATTCTAAATTTCCACTGCTTCTCAATGGGATTTGCAATACCCTACAGTCTATAAAAATAATGTGACATATGATAACATCATATTCTATTACATTGCTGTTTTCAAAAGTGAAATCATAATAGAAGTTTCTGCAATTTGTCTTCATACAGTTATATATTAAAGCTTCTCTGAATAAGTTTTTTATCTAGGTGAGCATTGACAGAATCCTATGTAATGGATACTTATAGTGACAGCAATAATGTAATTGTGTAACACAGTCAAAGAAACATAAACCAGATACAAATGCTACAAAGGGAACCAGGCTTAAAGCTGATATATTACATTTCAAAAGGGAATTGTATCAGTTCTTTTCCCAATATCTGTTCATATGCATGTTCATACTGCATATACTCATGCATGACAAAGACTTGTACAGATACTGAACACAGCATTTGTAAGGCATTTTTCAAAAAGCAAGCAGCCAAGAAGAAAAAACAAATTTCCTCTCCTCCCACCCCTTTCTGCCGTCATTTATCTTATCTTTCTTTTTAGAGTGAAGGAAGAAACGTGGTAACTCTTCATTCAGATTTGGGCTTGCTTTGGGCTCCCACACCCCACAGCACCTCAGTCTGCAAGGGCCTTCTACCCTCTGTTCACTTATATTCCATTTTCCTTTTAAATCACTCTCATGTTTCTTCACCAGCCCAGGAATTTTTATGAAACCATTCCTTAATTACTGCTACACTTTAAGTCCTTAAGGCTTAAAATCTGCTGTAGAACCTACATTCAGAAATCAGGCCATGCTCACAGCTGGTAATGTCTCAAGCCCAGAAAGGGAAGAAGAGTCCTGTTCATCTCAATCACAATAACACATTGGGAAAAGAGATACTTCAGTTGTTATTAGCCTGAAAGACCACACCATCACCAGAAGGACAAAAAAATACAAAGGAAAAAAGACTGCCTGCAATCACTCCCAGCATGAATATACATAAACAAGAGACACAATCAGAGAAGAAATGCAAGCTGCTCATCAGTTACTGAAGGGTATTTGAGATACACTTTTCATATACTCTGTTCTTCTTCCTCCTTTAAAGGACCTATAGAGTTTTGTGGACAAATAAAGCCCACGTGTGTGTAAAACCCTCTATATTACACCATGGTGCATGACAGGAAACAGGGAACCAAAAAATCCCCCTGGAATTTAGCAATTTTGAGCAGCAATCATGGAAATATGCATTCCAAAAATGTGTGTGCATATATTTATATACTTTTTTATATACTGAAGTATATTTACCCACGGAATTATAGACTGACATGCATAATATCCAAAAACATACATTATTTTAATAGGTCTAAAGATGAAGCCAGACTCCTTGAATTCTGACATTAATTTGGACAGGAGGGAAGATCACAACCTATGTGTTGCCATCTCACACTTAAGTTATTAATTTCAGTAAGTCCTGTCATTAGAAAGTATCTGAGTCCCAGGGGGGTAAATTCTGATGTCAAAGCTTATCGTATCTGTAATTGAATTCTCAAGCTTTTTCCATTAGCAGAATCTCTCTTCTAAGGTTAGATATATGTAGCAAACACCTGTGTAGAGTGTTCAACCCCATGCATTTTCAGCATGAATGTCATATACCTAAACAGGGTATCTTCATTGATAACTTACATTTATGACAGAAAATATGCAGAGGCTCTTATAAGCAATATCAGCTTTCAAAACTTTAAACAGCTGTTAATCTTCACAATCAAGGGGTTATGATCTAACTGTTCTGTTCTTCTCTAAGGATATCTGCCAGCCAAGCAGCCAATAAACATAAATGACCTGTAAAAGCTAAATTAGTCACATATATTGCTGTCAATAAAGCCCCTTTGTTTTACAGCTCTGGTCATAAGGACCAGGGTCCAGGTAGAAAAGGTAGACACCAGCCAGTGTCTCCCTGTGCAATCCTTGGCAGGTTACATTGCAGAAAGAAGGGAAAGTTTAAGGTAACTGTTTTTAAAAAAAACAGCTCTTTGGAAGATGCAGCAGTGTTCAAATATTAATGCAGGAAGCTAAGGAAGCAAAGAGTGAAAGCAGAAGAGTTGTTTCTCCATAACTGATAGCATCAGAAACACTGTGTAAAACACTTAATTGGCAATTAAGATTTTGACATTTACTGATTGAAGCTGCTGATATTCATGTTACACCAGTACAAAGTATAGGACCCTGTGCAAAGTAATCCCATAAAATTATGTTAGTGACTTGTATGATGGACAGGATCATTAACAGCAGTTGCTGCATTGCTCATTTATAGCAAAATTATATACAGAGGTCTAGCTAGCAATGGAATTGGGGGGATATTAACTAGTGCTGATAAAAGAGAAGGATCAGATCTCAGCCTCCTTTGCCCTCTTCCATCAGGAAAGCTGGACAGAATCAGAGCAAGGACCACAGGCAGGACCCTGTAACAGCTCACAGCCCTCCTCCACCTAACACATTCACACTTTGTTCCCAAGTCAGCCCAAACTGAAGCACCTACACTGTCAGCATTGCTAAGTTCACTTTAAAGAGTGAGAAAAGCTGCTAAATGTGTCAGGAAACAATTAGATAAGTAAGATGCACATTTTTGCAGTGCAAAGCACTATAAATTAAGCAGGTAGCTGATGGAGGTGAAACTTTCCTGAGGTACAGCACATTCAGCAGACTCTCCCCTTCCTCCCCAGAAAAACTGCCTTCTGCAAAAGAAGAAAAATATCTCCTAATATGTATGCATAGCACTGCTTACAACTGGCTTGGGCACTCACTCTCAAGCAAAGTTATATTTAATAAATTAAATATATATTGTCCTAACTGGCACAAGGAACATAAATATTTCATACTTGGTGAATTACTACAGTTAACTGACACGGCTGGGGAGCAGCATGTATGATTTTTGTAGCTAAACTGGCATTTGTGCTTCCATGCACCGGGGGCCAGCAGAGCCCCAGCAGGAAAAGCTCTGCTCAGGGGAGGAAGTTCTTCCTCTAGAGCCAAGCAGCCTGTGCTGCCAGCTCCCAGGAGAGAGGCAGGACAGCTCCCAGGAGTTGCCCAGGAGCAAGCAGCAATGCTCAGCCAGCTGTGCAGAGCATTCTCTTAACCCCTGACTCTGCAGGCTGCACTTCAAGTGAGGCCTTGAGAAGGCTGACCTAGAACAGAGGCTGGACAGAGTTAAAGAATAAAGTAGGGATTCATTAAAAGGACTTAATGGATACACCTTGGGCAGCACAAGAGCCCGGCCAGGGCTGCACCCAGGTTGAATCCAAGATGGTCACAAAAATGCACGACCGGTCATGGGGTCTCTCACTTTTATAAGTTTTGGTCCATTTGCATATTGCAGTTAATTGTCCAATTACAGCTTTTGGTTATGAAGTTCCATCCTCCTTTTTTTTCCTCTCTTCAATACACCATTGCTTATACTTTTTGGGTCTGGAGCTTGTAAGAGTTGTCCTTGGTCAAGCTGGAAAAGGATTGTTCTGTCTACCCACCCTGTGGAGAGAAATTGCTAACATTGTAGCATTGTAGAATTGTAGCTCTGAAGTTCAGAGCTACACACTAAAGCAGCACAGAATCTGAAATATATGAAAGCTAAAACTTAAGGCATCACAAGGGGGAGAAAGGAAACAAAAGCCCCAAATGAAATATGTGAGAAAAAGAGGGAAAGGAATCAAACAGTCTGATAATTTTCTTCAGCACCAAGTTGTTTCCTCTTGCCTAAACTAGTGCACTTCTTCTCTAGGGCAAAGCAAATTCAAAAGAGCAAAAGATAAAGATATAAATCAGGATTTGGATGACAGAGTTATCACTGAAGAAAAGTACTTCCAGTCCTCCTGAAGCTCCTATCTCTGAAAGCAAACAGACACAAAACCAGCCAAGCTAACCAAAAGATTTTCAGAGTCTATTTCACAAAAGTCAAAGGAGAAAACGTGGTCCTTCTAAAAGCCCAGACCTGTTTTCTGATGTGTTTAGGTATTTTTCTGCACCACAACAGAGAGTAAGGGCCACTAAGGATGCAGCTGATGCCATCACATCATACCAGGGAAAGAGAGAACGGCGCTGAGACAATTAAAAGAGAATAGCAAAAAAGAGATTTAGACACAGTAAGTCATCACCTGTGATTTATACAAGTAAATCAGCAAAAACATTTCAGTACCACAGGTTTGTGTTTTTCCCATTTAACAAAATTAGTAACTCCCTACATCTAGCTTAGTTTTCTCAACACCTGTTATGAAAAAATTTTAAATTATTTATTTTACAAAAAACCAAAGCAACAAGCCATTGAAATATATTCATATTTAATATATTTTTTCTCCTCTGAAGTAAAACCATTTACTGCACAACTAGGAATACAGTCTGAGAACTGTAGATAATAGAAAAGGGAAAGATGAAGAACCACCAGCAAGTCCTGATCTCTGTTTTTTTTTAATTACAGATCCATTCTAGAAGCTTGTTTAAGCTTTGTTATCTTCCTTAAACCATTTGACCTCTGTACGTGATTAATATTTTCTGCAGTACTGCACATGTGTAATCTTTGAATATGGAAATCACTGTACCAACAGAAGATATTATCATTGCAAAAACTCTGCAGGAGAATGAGACTAACTTGGAAATCAATCACTTCTGACTTCCAGTGTTGAAGTTAAATTAATTTTTCTAAGCAATCCATCTACAAAATGTATCAGTTTTATGAAATTTGGATATTAAAAATAAGGAGACAGTCATGACTTTGGAATTATCTAAACCAATTCAGTATGTAAAGGAATAATTTGCTGCTGTCAAAAGCTAATGTCACTTAATTCTTGTCTTGTTAAATCATCTGATGCCCCCTTCTTTTTTAGTTAAACAAAGATAAATAATAAAAGCAATTTACAGCTAGAAGATGTTAGGGTTCTGCAGCTGTTCAATGTCTTCTGGGCAGATTAGATTCTGTAATGAGAAGTTACAAGCCTCATTTTATAAAAGCTGTTGCTGTCTCGGGAAAAACATCAGTGAATAAGATTAGAAAACCCTTTTCCTTCATGAACCTATTACACTCACAAGCTGATTA
The DNA here is from genome assembly GCA_013400575.1 of Peucedramus taeniatus. Classification (NCBI taxonomy): domain Eukaryota; kingdom Metazoa; phylum Chordata; class Aves; order Passeriformes; family Fringillidae; genus Peucedramus; species Peucedramus taeniatus. The sequence goes on along the minus strand of WBNO01019037.1, from coordinate 71,798 downwards.
TTTGGCATATGTTTGATACCTTCATAGCTGGAAAACAGTAATTTGTTTCAATGATTTTTTCCCATCACTCATAAAGTCAAAATGTCTCCTCTAATATTACCCTACCTCTGATTCAGCCAGGAAAATGAGAGACAAATTCGTGGGAGCAAAACTCACACCGACTAGAATTAATTTAACTTCTCTAAAAAAGGGTTCAACTGACCTAACTATAACTAACATTAAATTGTAACAACTTATCAGCTGTCTGTTCCTTGTGGGACAAAAATAACATTCTAAGATTAGGAATATATTCAGAAGAAACTTATTGGAAGATCCACAACCATATGTGAATGAACTTTATGGTAACTTAGTAATACGTGCAGCTTTTAAAAATTGGGATGAAAAAAAATTCCCTGTTTATCACATTCATGTCAGGGAATTCCACTAACAAAGGGTTGTAATTAGGCTCTGGGTAGGTAATTAGCAGGCACTCTGTGAAATCTTCCCTCTCAGATCAATCTAGAAGTACTTGATTTGATCTTCATTCAGGGCACCAGGAGTTCAGACTGAGCTGGGCTACAAACTTGTTTCCATTATCCAAACACCTTCTGTTTACCCTCATCTTATTTTAGTGAAACTCTAAGTACTGTTAAACAACCACTCACACCATCTCCACTGCATACACCCCTGAATGTTGGCTTTATGTCTATTAGGGAAATTTATTTCCAGGAATGTTGCAACACTCAGCAATTCAAGTGCCTGGAGTCACTAATAGGTGGGATAAATAACAATATCTTAAACAAACATGAGAAAACTCTAACCTGTAATTATTTAACAAACTCTGTGAGAGTGGTACCTAGTTAGTACTAAGTGGTGGGAGTAGGATAATGATTATGGGATTTGTGTTAACTCTTTGCAGCCTACTAAAAAAAGCAGCTCCCTTTTCTGGAGGAAAAATGAGAAATGAAAACAAGGCTTCACATGACCCACAATATGTAAACGGCCAAATAATTTAAATAATATGCTTAAAATCTGCTCTATCATGTGCCAGTGCTTTATTCTGGCCAATTCTGCTTCAGGCTATTAAAGTCTACTTTTCTTGGTTCCACCTACAGTTAAAATCTGGTGTTGCTATTTGCTTTCTAAATGTGTGGTGAACACACTTCTGAATTAGTGCTGTCCCACTGCTGTGACACACTCTAGAGGTGTTTTTATTTTAGTCCTGGCAGATAGGGAGGTGCAGCAGCAGGATGATGGGAATTATTCTTCCACTATTCTTGATACTTAAATTTACATGACATAATCTTGAGATTTACATTTTCCTTGCTTCATTTGGTTTCTTCTCTCAACACCCAGCCTTGCATTTCTTACACCACCCATATTGACTTAGCAGGGGTTTTGGGTGCACAAGCAAACTAAAAGTTTGACTTTCCAGTCTTCTCTGTCGCTGGTGGGGTTTTCCAAAGCACAAAAGCGTATCAGAATTTAACTTCCCTCTGTCTTACTGCACTTCAGGTAGTTATCCTTTTCCCTTAAACATTTAATAGGTTCTGCAGATGTTTAAGACTGTTGTGCTATTTTACACTGGACTTCTGTGTGCCCCTGCTGAAGTCACCCCACCTGTGACACATCTTCCTTCCAGGCTGAACAACCATCCCAGCATTTAACAGCACAGCACAGTGAAACCTCCATGTCAGTCAGTGCAAACTCTATTTTTGCCTTCAGCACAGCCAGGCTTTCTGCAGTTTTCCGAAGTCCAGAAAAGCTTCTGGAAGGGAGAAAGTCCCCCAGCTGCAGTCTTCTCCTGACTGGAATACCAGGCTGCTGTGTTCACTCATTGCAGGATAATCCTCTGTGTTCAGGTCTGGGAGTAGAGCCTGGACCCAAACCGCAGTTTAAAACCTAAGGGGAAGTGAAATAGCATCCCTTATGATGAGCTAGGCCTAACTAACCCTTTAAAACCTCTCTGATGTCTTCTGGTAGAGCTAGCCATACCCTGAAGATGGTGAGGAATACACAAAGTACCCCAGCAGAGGGTTATGGACAACCCACCAAATCAATTACAAATAAGCAGATAAAATTTTGTTCTCACGTAATATTGAATAAGGTTTGAAATATTTCCATCTTTGTAAAGGTGATTTCTAGTTCAGAGTTTGGGAAGTAGACTCAAATAAAGAAACAGAACATAAACTACAGTTTGTAGGCCACACCTTAGCTGAAGACTGGAATCTGTTCACTTTTCTTACATGAAAACTGAAAAATATCTCTTCTTAAGTGAGAAGGTTTGTGTCAAATTTCCCTTTATGTAAAAAGATTTAGCCAAAATAAAACATGAGTGGCAGACTGCAACACAACAGTGATCAGACCATTAATTATTTTACCACTGCTGTGTATTGCCATAATTAATGGCACTCCATGAGACCAATACAGGAAATTAAAATTTCCTTCTAATGAAAAGAAATTGCAGACATGAAAGGCCACTATATGAAAAATGGATCTTGATTCCACAGTACTAAAATAACCTGTAACCTGATTAAAAGGCATTTGGAAGCACAAAAGTAGATGTGTTAAAAAGGTAAGAAATCTTTTCACTATAGTTACGTTTAAAGTTGCCAGAATGAAGGAATAAAGATACATGTTCTTCCCCTGCAACAAATGGGCTCTGTTCCGTGCTTTTTGGTAAAGCAAAAGCCCCACTGAAAATCAAACAGGCTACAGAATAGCTTGAATGCACCATTCTGTATTTCAGCACAAACTGTGTCTTTAAAACAATGTCAGTTTCTCTCATCTTTTCAATCTTAAAGCACTTTAAAACTACAGCCCAGAAATACATGGACAAAGAGAAATTAAAGCAACTGAAGCTGAAATATGCTACTTAGGAATCCAAAGTTTGTTTACACCATTAGAAGGCACTCAAATATATATCCCCATAAATGACAAGGTCCCAGCAGCAAATTAACAGGAACAATTTTCCCATCTCAGGAGCTGTCAAGATGGGCTCTGTTAGCCAATTTATCTTACTCTAGCACATCTCTGGTGCTTGTCAATCAGTATGTGAAACATTTGGTGTTGATTGCCATTTTTCTATCCACTTCCTTTTGCCTCTCGTACCAGGCAATTTACTGCAAGTCAATCAAGGTTGAAGCAGACCTTGTTTAAATAAAACACTGTTGAGTTCTTTTCACACCAACAATTTCAAAAACAGAATGAGCTGTAGCTCTTCACATTTACATTTATACTACTTTTTCTGTTTTTCCCAAATGCCATGCTCAAGCTATAAGTCATAACTAAACTCAGCTGAAGGCTTATGGAGAAATCAGTCAAGGAAGATGAACTGCATAGAACTGTAAATGCTTTTGCTGTCAAAAATTCAGGCTATCAATAGAGACAGACAACATTAAAAAGTACTTAAATAATCTGGGATTGTTTCCTTTTTACCCTTGCTTGAAGTCAGGTCTCCACACCAGAAAAACAACTTCTAACTTGTCTGAATTTCTTCACTCTGGATGAATATTTCAAATATTCATTTATGCTGGTATTTTAAGGTAAGAGGGAGCTCAACTACTGTGTTTATAGCTGCGTGTTACAAATAAATGTATGAAGAAAGTAAATTCTCCCAACTAGTACTTGGTACCATGTTAAACACACCAACAGCTTCTCCCTCACATTCAGATGAAACAATTGCAGAACAATCCCAGGTCACATCACAGCTAATTTCAGCACTACCTTGGCATCACCTGTAAGCAGTGAGGCAGAGAAATAGGGCAGAAAGAACATCCTTTACACTACATAATTCTACAGGTATACAACTGAAACAATATGCACTTACAGTATGCAACACTTGACATTTTTAAAACTTTCTACAGAGCAACTTAGTTTTACAAACAACATCTACAAAACCTTTCTACTGTGCTCAATGCTGTTTCAGTTTCTAGGTTCACCATGGACTGCAGAATTAACCCCACAACAATTCACACCAGTGGCACATAGAACTGCTGTCTGCTGAGTCAGAACAGCCATTAAACACCTGCTAGGTGCTACAACTACATTTAGGTGCTACAAATACAGAGACTGGCATCGATTTATTAAGTTTAAGCATTATTTATTATATCCCCATATGCTAAATCCAACAATGTACAAGAGCAACAAAAGAAAATGCAAGTCAGACCAAGCCCTAAAATCCCCAAAGTAAGAATCTCTTCTAGGAATGGGTAACACAGGATGAATTCCTTTAATAACAAAGAGAAAGAAAGTGACTATGTCACTGTTATTAGTGAGATCATCCACTCCTGCCCTTAATTCTAAAAGATACAGAAGTGCAAGACAGTCAAAACCCCACAAGCTCAATCACATATACATGTTAGCATACACTGAATATACATTATTTCATAGATTATATATACACATAAGAGAGTAAATACACCACTCTATGTTAGAAAATGAATGATGATCATTGAAAGAGGAAAAAAATCCTCAGTTTCTTCTCTGGTCAACAACTTACAAATTTGCAACAACACCCAAAACTGCCTGTAATGAACATTTTGTAAAATTTAATGACAAGAAGATCCCTGGTCATTTGCTTGTACTTTCATATGAGAGCTAATGTCTATTCTTGATCCAAAGCACACAGAAGGAAATAGATAAAATGCCTGAAACAGAGTGAGAGTGAAAAATAAAACAAGTGTATTACAAGCATATGCAATCCCCAGTCCCATCTTGAGCAGTGTATTTAAAAAGTTCTTACATTATGCCAGCATAACAAACATTACAACTCAAATGGGATGCAATTCACTATCTTTTGGGTAAAGAATGCTCCAGATCTCCAGATGAATTATAAAATAATAAATGTTAAACAGTTTAGAGTACTAGTCTCTGAGGAGGGGAAAACCTCTGCTGTTTATCCTCCCCAAGAGGCTACTGTAGGTAACTCTTCTCAGGCAGGCTCCAACTAAAGGATCTTCCTTTACTCTGCTGCAAGTAATAGGTGAAAAAAAAACCAACCCAGAAGTCAGTTAATATGTAAGAGTTAGGGGTATATCACCTATATGGATGTTATAAAAACACATACAAATATAGACATACATACACACACACAAATGTATTTATATGTACACTGGGATATGTGGGGTCCTAACACTACCAAGAGTTGATCTTTGAGTTATTTTCAGAAAAAATTATCATTAGTCATGAGAAGGAAGTTACATGTTTTACTTGACATTGACGTCACTAAAACAAAACAAAAAAACCCCAAACCCCAAATCAACCAATCAGCAAGCTGGAGGTATTGAAAAGTATGTCCTGCAAGGCATAATCAGTTAGCCTTATTTATGCTGATATGATCTAATTTCTACTTTAGTAACAATAGCCAGGAGCCCACAGTAAAAACTATCATAAAAGTAATATAACAATTCCAGATTGCCAGTTTTAATTAAGGGTGATTTTCCTGCCATCTTCCAAAAGATGCCTCCTACACTAAAGCATGAAGAACCACACTTATATAAATGTATTTTAGAATTTTCAGTGATAGGACATCACTTACACATCAGAAAATTTCTCTTTCATTCCACTGCACCTATCTAAAACATATCTAGAGAAAAATCATCAGAAATCTCTGGGCTTCTTCAAATCTAAATTTTGCCACAGGCTAAGGCATGCATGAGATTTTTACAGTCCTCTCAGCTACATGGATGCTACTCAGAGTTTGCAGAATGGTCCTGTCTAGAGTTCAGGTTTACAGCTGGGCTTGGTCAAATTATTCAAAAAGCATTTCCTCCAAAATAAACTCAAACACAACAAACAACCCCCCACACCTGCTCAGGAATTGTTTCTCTTGGCTCACAGCAAAACCTGTCTTTTCATCAGTAGGATTTTTCCCCATCATGTTGTATCAATTTTCTGGTATCTGCTTTCTAACTATGAATATAAAAGGCAATATAAGATGTTTCTGCCACAGAAGGAAGCAATAGGTGATGGGTGGAGTTATTTATTAACTCAATGCCCTAAATAAGCAACTGGCTCATGCCAGAGCAATTCAGAGCCTGTCCCCTCTCTGCCCAGCCCCTTGTCCTCTATCTTCCAAATCTTCTCAGACTTTCCATTGGGGTCCTACAAAGGCTGAACAGAAGGTTTGATGGATTTTAGGGGAATGTAGAGGAAGTTAGTAAGACAGAGAGGCTCAATATAGAGAGAAGCAGTGCTCACTGCCAGAGGGTTACAGAGTTAGATACCATTCTCTCTGAAAAGGGGATCACATATTTCACTATCCTTACCATTAGACAAAAGTCCAGGACTTTTATCTGTTCCTACCCTCTTTTTTTCCCCCTCCAATACCAGATTGCTTAAAACCTTAATTTTAACAAGAACCTGCAATTTCAGCTGCTAAGAGAACTTCACTTTGCTGTCTCTACAGCCCCAGGGACTAATTGAGAAGATTACCTGAAGGCTTGAGGTCTAAACGCTCAAGAAAGAAAAACCTGCTTAAAACGATTTCTACAAAGAATGCTGACAGAAATAGGAACAACCAGGAGATCTTCCTGTCAGTGCAGGGTTTTACAATCACAAATGGGACCATGCTGTATCTTATCATGTGTTGGGAAAACCAGCAATAACACAGTGGGTTTCAATTATTTATTTTATTGCAGTACACAGAAGGGTGATAGATAAGGAGCTTGTTTTCACTACAAATCACAGGTATGAAAAAAAAGTCTTCATCTGAAACTATTAAGAACTAAGAAGAGGCCAAGATTTTTTCTGTCCTTGCTAACTTGCCATGGTGAACAGATGAAATTTCTTAAGTGTGTAAGGCTGAAATAATGCTTCTCTCAGCTATCATGGAGGTCATATAAAAGTATGATTGAGGAATAAGTGGAGCTGATGTGTAAGAAAGAGTCAAAGACAATTTTATAAGATGCCATTTTACCTATACTTAGTGAAATGAAAACTAGAGAATCCACCCTCCTCTTCCATCAGAAGTCCTGACCCCATCAAAAACTGATGCACAAAACGGTTCCAGCAGTGTTGGTTAATAGAAATCATACATCACTATCCAGCCCATTTGGGGCTTTTGTTCTTAAACACTTCAGTAAATGGGCCTGTTTTTTAACTCCAACAGATAATTATGAAGTGCAATAAAAAATTCAAATTATGTTAATAGGCCAGAGAACAACGGCTGTTTCTGAAATCACTGGCAATTACTAGACATAATGGTTCTCAATTAAGCTGGAGGGTATTTCCAATCGTTCATAATTCACTATTTTAAAAGTATCATAAAAATATATAAATGTGAGCTGTTAATAAAACTTTCAGACCAACAATGTAGCTGTGTGTCACAGAAAGTAATACTTATTTTATTTTGATGGTGCTTTTTCCCTTGTGAATGATATGTCAGTTGTGAGTGAAGGGAAGGTAACGACCTGGGATTTGTTTCTCTCAGTGCTCCTAAGTGGAAGAGGAGTGACATTTCTTCCTTAAGCAACTTCAGTTTCCCTTAGGAATACATCAGCAATCATACATGTCTTTACCAATTCCATTTTTATATCCTACATCTCACTATAGAAACTTTAATGCAGATGTGGATGTGAACCAGAGGTATTACTGCTTGCCCACTTTCAGATTGCTATTTCACATATTCTTCAAGGCAATTAAATGGACCAAAATGGAAAAATTAAGGCCTAAAATTAGAAATCCTGAGGATCATGAAATTGTAAATCCTAAGAACCATCTTTCAGTTATGAGCTTGATTCACAATAGATTTCTACCAAATCAAGTAAAACAAATAAAAAATGAAGCCATTAAGGAAAGATCAATTGGTCATAATTACTATCCACACTTCACTAAAGCTAGCACTTACTTATCCACCACATGTTTAACCTTGCATTAGGGAAATAGCACAGCTGCAAATTGCTAAGTTCTCATTGTAACTTTACTACATATGATTAATGATCAGTTTTCTGGAGACATGCCTGAAACCACCTCAGTAAATGTATCTGAACACATGTATGCATTTGTTTTATTTATTTATTTCCAAATCAACGACACCTTACAAACATTTTCTCTAATTCAGCCACTTCAACCTTCCTCCTGCCAAGAAGAAAAACTTTTTTGATTTTTATTCAAACACATTTGCACACATATTCCTGAGAAAGAGTAAATCATTCAAGAATAGTTCCTAACTGTAGAAATTAATATTTTCATATTTAAACAGCAACTCAAAGATTGAAGCACGGCATAATGATTCATTTGAGGAAGAGAGCCATTCATCATCCAGACCTGAGGATCTGTTGAGAGTCTTTATTGCTTTGGCCTCATTTAAATGGTGCAAACCATGAGCTAACATAAATCTGTATCTCTAAATATACTCTCCCTTAATTTTTTAATAGCTCCACACAAAGGGAAAGGTTAAAACCAATTAAAAGAGATACAAATACTAATAAATTTGTCATAATGAACTGTTAGTTATTGGTTTTAGCCATTTAACTTAAAAAAATTACTTCAATTTCTGAATGAATTAGTAATTGGACTCTTTATTGACCTTCTGTGGATTTTGTTTTGTTGTAGGATGTGGTGTGTTGGTATTTTTAAATCCCTTCATTTTTATTCCCTTTTCTCTTTTACTTCTTTCACTTTTAGTCTCAAACTTATAGCTAAAGTAAATCTCAAGTGTTACAGCTGGACAAAGATATCTACATAAGGACTACATTGTAATTCAAACTTCATTCCAAATGGGACAGAAATATTCTGAACTCATTCCTATGCAGAAAACACTTGTTTTTCTATCTCATTAAGATCATCATACAATATCAACAGATGCTTAAAAGCCTCTAGTGCTCAAGGAAATGTTGAGAAAATTGAAACAGAAGTACTTATGAATGGTAATCTAATGATACTGCAAAGATTTTACTTTTCTGTACTACATCTAGCAAAACACACATATCCCAACACTCCCTCTGCCAAAAGCCAAAACCTGTCATTAAACAACTGCCATTTTTATGTTACTTCTTACTGGTTGGCACTGTGAGCGGGAGTTCATCATTTTATTTCAGAAAAAGTAAAAATAAAAGAGAACAGGCTGGGGTTGAAGTGTCCCTGAATTCCCCACGCCCTCTGTGGCTCCCATGCCCACAGAACAGAATATTACCATTACATTATAATCACAGTAAACAAGCATCTGGCTGTCATTTAAAATACAGCTTTTCTCTACTGGTAATAAGAAGCATTTTCTGCTAATTTCTGTTATCTGTAAATCTCTCTTGGCATTCCAACTCTGCAGTTAATGTGCTGTACACGCTCCACTTTATGCACAATGAATACTGCCATCAAATGTCAGCATGTCTTCTTGTTATCTTAAAGATAGGCAAGGATTCACTCAATGAAACATCTAGAGAGTAAGAAGATACAGAATAAGGAGATATTTATTTATTATGCCACAGATATTTAACAGAAACACACATACATATATATCTAGACAAACACATATATGTGTTTTTTTTTTCATTTACACCAAGGAAATAATCATAGTCGTTTGAAAAAAACCCTCACTATTATTTCCTGGCTAGCTCTGTTAATTTAATTACAGAATGGGAGTTGAAGTCAAGTTTAGATCAAGCTACTTATGCATCCATCTACCACATCTCTACAGGACATCAGCCCCAGGTTAATTGTACCTGCTCATTTTCAGGTACCACTGTTTGCTCCCTGCTACTCCAACAGGAGAAGCCAGAAGCTGAGTTTCAAACAACTTCCCTGTTTTGTTTTTCCTACATCCTGTTCTTTTAGACTGCTGGAAAATTAATCTGCAAATGACCCTAAAAGAAAAAATGAGCACAGTGCACAGGTGAGAAGCAGCAGCCTTGAAAAATTAAACTTGTGTAATAAATTTTCCTCCTTGTTTTGGCAGTTAAAAGAAACCCAGGTGACTGAATTCCCTAGTACGAAGTCAGTGCAAGGAATGTCACAACTCTGCCATAGGTTTCAAACTTTAAAATGGACAAAGTGTTTCATATGCATCAGAAATAGCAATATTTTGGTTAAATAACAGAGAACTTTAAAAAGTCTTGACCTCTAATTGAGTGCCTATATTTTCAATTTTTATTAAACTCTGTGTCTTATTCTCCCCTCATTTAGATGCTTGCAAAATAAATATAATTATATCCAACTTAAATAACTTTGGAACCTTGAGCTGCAGGTGCTGGTATGCTGTATCTATTACCATATTTTAAACCCTTTTAAGAAGATTGCATTAATTTCTATGATAATTTAGAGCCCATAATGCATTCCAAGATGTGAATAGATGTTAATCACCAAGGAATGATTTTCCTGTATACTAACGAAGTCATGCTGCAACCAGTAACTACTACTTTTAAAATTCAATATTGCCACTGAAAGACTTAAATTAAGATTTGTTAAAGTAACTATACCCCAATATGGGTTTAAAAACCCTGAAGTAATTAACAGCTACATCAATGGCTATGGCTTTCCTATCTACAGAAATTATTAGAACAGAAAATGTTTATAGTGTTCAGCTCATTCCTTGCCCAGTATTATTAAAACTTAGCCATGCATATTCAACTTCTGCCACCACCATAGACCAGGACAGCAGCCAGCTCAAAGACAGGAGGCAGAAAAGAGGCTTTATTGTTACAATGATATTATGTTTAATAGTACAGATACATCACTGAGGAGAAGCTGACAGCTGTGATTGCAGAACTATTCTGATATTTAGATTGCTAACATTCAGCCAGAGTTTGCCTCTCATTTAAGTCAAAGCTCAGTTTGTTCCATCAGCCTCAACAAACTCTAACAGAGCAGCATTCAAATTGAAATATCTCCACAAACGTGGAGATTTCACAAATGTCTGGAACAAGCCAGGAAAACTCAGCTTTTCCCCAACCTAGAAGTAACTAAGGAAGCCTTTCTGCAATAAAGAAATTTTCTGCTCGTTGCTGTTGCTTCAGCACAGCAATCAAAAGCAGGATGTAGCACAGGTGAGCCACTGCCTTGTCACTGTCAGCAAGGTGACCCCAAAAGAAGGAGCACTCCAACAGGCTGGACGATTCCATGGGAAGGGACCCTCAGTGCCCATCTGGTCCAGCTGCCCGGGGGACTCAGGAGTCACAGCCCCTTGTTTCTTGGGATCCCCCAGCCTGGGATGTTCCCAAGAGTCCCTTTTTCACAGCCAAGTGATCAAAGAAAGAGTCGCAGTTCCTTGGCTTTGGTTCCCAAGGTTGTTTATTATTTCTTATCTTTAACATGTTCTCCCTGCCCAGCCCAGATGTGTTCAGCAGGTCAGCTCAAGGCACACTGCCTGTCCCCGGGTCTGTGTTGTCTTTTTATACTATAAACTACACAGACATTATTTACAGTTAATTCCCAATACCTATCACCTGTGTTAGACAGTCAGTTTCTACTCTAAACCAATCCAAAAGTGCCACCATCACCAAGGAGATGGAGGCCATGGAGAAGAAGGAAGGAGGGCAGTGCACGCCCAGATTCCTCCATCTTGACCCCCCTGTACACTTCTTGACCCCCCTGTACACTTCTCATATGAATCTTAACACTCTATTTCTCTACTCAGTAATAAACTACTCATTCTATTCTACTTTCCCTGGTTTGTAACTCCTCACATTAAGTTGGTAACTTTTTCCATGGCTCGAGATCAAAGGCAGAGGGGTCTTTGGCTCCATTCCAAGCTCCCTGAGCCCCCTGCCAGGGTCTCAGCCCATCCAAGGCAACAAGAGAGATGTCCTGGTTTCCCACACTTGCTCAGGGCATTGTCCCTGTGCCTCAGGCACTGCCAGGCCTGGGCTTCTCCAGGAAGATGTTCCAGGGCCTGGGCACCCTAAAAAAACCAGGTACAACACAGGGTAACCCCAGCAGAGCTGTGTCTGCTCCAGCCCACTGAGTGGAACAACGGGATCCCATCAACATCTCAAACTTTCCACATGGTTAAAATTTTATACATTGAGATCTTTCAGAGAAAAATTACTGTTATAACTTTTTTTTTTGCCTGTAGACAACAAGCAGGTTTAGAGGAGCAGCTGAAATCCATTACTGAGGTAACCCCAGCTGCTGCTGCCACGATCACCCCACATGCAGAGGCTTAACTGGGTGTTGGGATTCAGCAGCATGGGGAGGACTGCAGGCTCTGCTTTCTCAAGAGAATAAGGATTTTCCCCACAAATCTCCTCTTCTTCAAATGTTTTAAAACCAGCAATAACTTCATTCCATGCTCTAAGGTGGGCTTCCATTTCTGGGGTCTCTATGATGGTGTCAGTGCAATCCCTGAAATACATTACAATGTGCTGGAAGAAAAGCAGCTCCTATGTGAAATATGCGTAAAAAAAAAAACTCAGAAAACTTTGGGGAACTTCTAGATCAACTTTTGTTATGATCACTTAAAAGACTTTGCACTCTTTCTGGCATCATGCTTGACACTGCTGAACACTTTCAAATTCTGCTGCCTTCAACAGAAGTTCATTATGCCTTTCCAAAATGTGTCAAAAGGTAGCAGATAAAATTTAAGACAGCTTAAAAGGTCCCAAATCCTCTGAAACTTAGAAATATAACATTAGCAATGCAGAACAAATTTGACTTTTGAGATATGTTAAAGGATTCTGTAGAAGAATCATTTATTTACTCTTTTTTACATTTAAATAGTTCACTTTACAAGATTAATATCTAATTGAGAAATTAAGCATTTGAATCTTTACTTTTTTGTAAGCAACAGTCTGGGAAAATTTGATGGTTGTGTATTTTTGTAGCAGCAATCAATGCCATTTGAGCAGTGACAGGATTTAAACTGCCACCAATACAAATTAAATCATTAGCTGCTAGAAGTAGAAAAATTCAGAATTGTGAATTTCAGTCTCAAGAGACAAGCAGAGAAAGAATTTATTCTCACACGTTTTATATAAATAATCACTTAAATCTGTACTTGTTAAGTACAAAATATGTGTTAGCATAACAAAGTATCTGGTTCATAGAAATGTGATTCTTGCCTTTCTCACTGAAAGAGATGAAGCTATTAAAATTATAAAACAAAGCAATGGCTTGAGGAATTGAATAGCTAAACAAGAAAAAGCAGTATTATTTACTGAAAAAAATTAGAATGGCTACAGCATCTTATACCCACGAGTCACAGAGAATTTTAAAAATAAAAGTGTAAAAGGGTGAATAAGGACCTAAGCAAAAGACTCATCTGGAGAGCAGTCAGTGAAACGATGCAGAGAGTGCACAGCCCCAGAAACTCTGCACCTCTTCCCCTTCCAGCTGTCAATGACCCTGGAACCCTTCTGTGCTCGCAGGGAATTTCAGAGCCCATGGGCTCACAAGGACATCCCTGAGCTTCTGTTCCCTCTTCCCATCGGGTACCAGCCCCTCCTCCTGCAGCTGGGTCCCAGTCAGGCCCTGCAGGGCTGGGAGGGGACCAGGCAGCCCAGGGAGGGAGGAGGTGACAGAGCACCAAAGGGATCCATCCATCCCCCTTTCCTGCCCTCCAGGAGACAGCCCTGGGCTACCCTGGATCATAAAACCTTCCCTGGGGCTGAAGGATGCAAAGGGCTCCTGGGCGGGGGAGAGACTTGCAAACCACAGTGGAAAAGCTGAAAAGGACAAAACAAAATTGAGGGGTTGTAAAATCAATCAAAACCCATAACTTTCTGCTATAGCAGACCCCAGACATTCTAACAGCATAGTCCTACAACACAACCTGTTCCTAAATCAACATAATAAAAAGCCCAGACAAGACTTGGTATTTCATTTGCTGCACCTCCACCAATTACACTCAATATAAAGAACTGAAATGAAGAGGAAAATCAGGCCTGCCCACATAGTGGAGTAGGAGACAGAGAAAAATACCAAAAATTAATAGAGAGTACTCTCACTATAGGGAAAAAAATCACTCTACACTTGGTCAGAAATCTTTTCTCGACAAATTCCTGCTTTACACAGCTGGAAAAAATGAAAGGATCTGAGCAGGCACCAAGGTTTATGGATGTTCCTGGGAGCTCTGGGGTCTCCAAAAGACCAAGAGGTCACACTGAATTAACACCAGCCACAGGCACTGAGGAGAGGACTAGGGAGAGCAGGACACAAAAGTATCTGTAATAACTCAGCACACACAGGGACTCTTCTGTTTTGGCTCACAAATTCTGCTTCCTGATATCAAGTGGCTTGCTGGGTAGCTCAAAGAACAAGATAACCAACAATATGCAAACTGAAATTATTAAAAGTAGCAACAGTTGAATAATGATGATTTCCTTGTTTTCCTTGTTAAACAGGAAATGTAATTTCACTGATGATAAATTCATAAGGGCTTCAGTGCCAGCCATTTAAAAATGTTAAGTCCTCTACTAAAAGATATTCACTTCAGTCCTTAAAGAAATAATTGTAATACTTAGAATTAATAGCAACTAGTTTTTGCAAATATTTCCTTTAATTGCAAAGTTTAAGAAGAATTTTCTCTCATCTAATTTTTTATGTCAGTCAACCCACAAAACACCTCAGCTAGCATTGGGAAGAATTTTCCCATTTACAGCATCACATTACAATATGTGTACTTTATAGATTTTTTTATGACTTATAATAAAGCATTTGCCCTTTGTCACTGTCAAAAATAAGACAATTACTGCAGCTACCCATTCAGCCTGTTATGCTGTATGGTTGTCTGCTATATCTTAGAAAATGAACTTTCTAAAATATATTTTTAACTTGAACTACACAATGGATGCAGTTAAAAAAGACAACTTTGTATACAGCTGGAAATGTTATTCCCAAATTCCAAGCATAAAAAAGAAGAAAAGAAAAGAAGACTTAGATAGAAAAGTTGAAAGCTGAAGACCTCTTTAAAAATTAAAACCAGGGGTGATGCTCAGAACCTGCCAACCAAACACCTGATCAGCACCATTCTTTAGGACATCTCTCCCTTTTTAAGTAACAGCTTTGAGTCAAATTTCTTTTTCAAAGCCACAATTTCCTAAACCCTCTTTCCCCATCTAGGCTGTACCACCTAAGAAACAGCTCCAATATTAACTTTTTCTCCCTTGAATGGCCCTGCATATTTTGCCAGAAAGAGGAAAAGTCGGAATGGATTTGTGCTGATGCTAAATGTTAATAGATTTGCCTAAATGTCTGCTAATAGCACTGCTAGAATTAGCTAGACTAGTAGTGCATGCCTAATGTGTTGTTTTTGTTGTTGCTGCCTTAGCTGTTTTCCCCTTTTTTTTCCCTCAGAAACAAAAATAAAGGCATTTTTAGTAAAATGTTTCTATACATCTGCAGCCCAAACAGCAGCCGTGCCACCATCGTGTGGCTCTGACATAGCATCACTGGGATTATAAATCCCAACATTCTGCTGTTCCTTTCAATTAAACATGAAAAGTTTAATGTTTTCGTAAATTAAACATGAAGCCCTGACTTTGCCAGCCAAAATATGTCCTTCTATAACCTTTTCTAATTCCTCCAGGTCAATTCTTTTCTTAGCTTCACACAGTCAGAAGCTGATGCTCTTTTATTGATGTGTACTTTCAGAATGTTGTGGGAGAACAAGGCCTTTGAAAACATTTTCTACAGGCCAAAACATTTAATAAATATGCATTACATTCCCAGAGCTCTAATTTGCTTAGAATCATAAAGCCATTTACACATGTAAAATTTTACAAAATAAACAGTTCTAAGTGGCTTAATTGGACAATTGTATTTTTAAAACTGAATAATCTGTCAAAATCAGATAATACTGTGCTATTAAAAAAATCTGATTTACCAACTTTCTTTTGCAGCCAGTGTACAAATACCATTTCATCCAAGTCTTCTACTGTTTCAAAATATAAGTTATGTAAAAATATCTTAGAATACACCCTCTTCCATTTTTATAAAGGACTGCTATTTTCCAATTGTCAGTTGACATAGCCACTTTGAAATATTTTATTTTTATAATTCCTACTGTTACTGTAGTGCAGAACAGATATCCATTCCTTCTATTTCTGTTCAAAGTATGTTAAAAGGCTGCATTCTGACTTTAGGCTGCAGACAGAACATTTACTACTCCTTCAGAACACACTGGAGAGCAAAAAAGCCAATAGTTCCTCCAGGTCCAAGAAGCTTTCAAATCTTTAATTAGAAATTCTGGTCCAGAGTCTAACTATGATAATATTAAGTAAAAAACTCAAACCCAAACCTACATGTCTTTTAATCTATGCCAATGGGGACACATGACTGTGAAGGAAAAATAGGAATCAAGTCTGTGATTATATTACCTTTCAGAAAATTTGTTAGCATGTTATTAGCAAAATGTTTATTTGTTAATTATAGTTTTAATTAGGACACAACAATAAATTATCTTTGCCACATTTCTGCAGATATTTACCACCCCTGAGACTTAGATATCTCCTTCTGTATCTATAAAGCTGACTGAAGTAAATTAAAGTTATACCATGTGAGCACTTTGCTTACAGAAAATCCTCTGAAACTTGGAAGGAGGAACATGATGTTCCTCCAGATGCCTCTGTAAACCACTCCCATTCTTGCAAAGAATATCTCAAACCTGATTTTCAAGAAGGAAATTGCTGATTTTTCCATATTTTTAAACCAATTGCTAGACTGTTTGCATAATCTAGAATCTTGCTAATGCTGGTCAAAATTAGAGATGGCATGACTGTGAAGGAACAGCCTGTACATGCCAGATCCATTTGCTATCTGTCTTTGGTGTCACCTGTTTTCTTCCTCTCAGTAACCTGAAATTCTCCTTTACAATAAGTTTCAATTAGAGGATATCATGTGCAGTTTTTCTGCAAAATTACAGCATGTTCTGCCATGCCAGTGAGGCATGTTAAAAAGTCTAGATGCAGGAAGATGCTTCCAAAATGAACTGCAATGACCATGGCTTGTCTGTGAGCTGTAAGTTTATGGCAAAACTTCTGATTTAAGTTTGGCAGCACTGCCTTCGTGACCTCTCACAGAAAAACAGTCCCAGTACAAGGTGCATGGAGAACTCTCCATATCCCAGCTTTCCATGAGCCAGAAGGCTCAAAGTAATGCAAACTAGAACATGAATATCTGAAAGGCAATTACTGGTTGGATGATGAAAGCTACAAATCAATCCAATATCCATCAAACCTGTTTTCTGTGGGTCAAGGACACCCTACAACAGCACTCACAGAACCATATTACAACAGTTGCTTTTTGTGTGTGGGTCTGTGGTGGGGTTCATATTATTTGTAGTTTTCTCATTACCTAACAATTATCTGGGGTTTTATGGTCAAAGCATAACAAGGCCAATATATATCTGCCAGAAAAGCTGCAAACAGAAACACGTTCTATAAACAAACCAACAATTACTCAGTTTCACACCAGTGATGAGGTCGCTGCTCTGCTGACACACACAGAACTCGTTCATGCTGTGCACCAGAAGCCTTAGAAAAACCACTAAGGGATAGATGTGTGCAAAATGAAAAATAAGCTATTTAGACTGGATTTAATTAGTATTTCCACACAATTATTAACAAATTAATGCTAGATAAAAGTATTGATTTTGCCCTTTAGTTGCTGCTCTTACAAATGCACAGGAATAAAGAAATTGTACAATATTACTCAAAAGCATAAAGTTCATCCAACTGATGAGGTGTCATAGCTTTCCAACCAACTCTACCCAGGAAGGAAAATTGTTCTTCTTCTTCCATTTAAAAAAAAGAAAACTGTTTTTCCTCTCTTCAGCTGAAGATTCTCAGCAGAACGGTACTTTAGTTTAAAAGGTATTGAAGCTGTTTCTGCCTTAAAAAGTCTTTTGAGTGCTGCTATTTCTGTATCCCTCCAGTATGCATACTTTGCTACTTTAGTTTTGTGTAAAAAAGAAAAAAGACTAGGTCAAGGATGCAAAACCACCCCATGGCAGAACAAAGAGACTCTCCTACCCTTTTAGTGCTATGTTGCTTATTAACTCCATAATTTATCCTAATAATAGTTTGATGCTAATATCACACTATTCCATAATGAAAAATTTTACTTCATAAATATATCTACACATACACATACATGTGCTCAGAAAAAAAAATAGCTGAACAATATCCTGGAAGAAATGTGACTTCCTACAGCAATAGCAATTGACAGCAAATAACTTATCTTGTTACATCAAATTTTCAAAGGATGCACATATTATATTTATTTCTGCAGCCATGCTATCTGATTTCATCACACAGTTGAGCAAAATCTCCCATTTAGAATGTCTTACACTCAAAAAGGGACTCTCAGCTGGCCAGATGTATTATTAAACATGTTCAAAGCTGTAAACCAGGGAAAGACATGGGCCCAGCTGCACAAAGCTTACCCTGGGAAGGCAAGGATGGAGCACCAGGTATTTCATCACTGGATCTGCTCTGAAGTTCTACTGCCTTACTGTGGCTCCTTCTTATTTTTCCTATATTCAGGACTAGCACAAGAGGTGAGACTACTTGATTTTAATCTCAGGTCTATTACACAATTAGCATGGCAGGGATTTGTTAGAAGCATAATAAAAAGTATGTGAATTGATAATGGAAAGGCTCCCCCAGGAGGAAATTCCCTTTGTAAACACTAAATCTAATTCTTTCATTAGGAGAAGTATTAATGACAAAATGTTAGTGGTGTCACAACTAGAAAAAACACCATGAAAAATCAGTATTATTTTATTTCACCCTGTGTATTCTAGGATAAGCAAACAGCTTTGGATTTTGATTAGATGATTTTAAGCATCAAAGTTCAACCTTTGACAATGAGCTGTTTGAGAAGCCCTACTTTGTCAGCTGAAGCCTGCACTACATAGAAACATTTCTAGTAGAAAGGAAGGAAACAGAAAGCAGAGTTACCCATTTCTTCAAAGATCTGCAGTGTAATAATGAGAAATATGCACATATTTTACCCTGCTCACCTCCACAGAGGTGCTCACAGTCACAGCCAATTTCTGTAGTGGTGCTGTCAGCACAGCTGTGTGGAGGTATAAATGATTTACTGCACTTAGAAGGTATCACCTTGAGTTCTTCAGTTCCAATTCCTGTAGCTCATGGAGGGGTTGCTGATAGAAAAGTGGACTAAAGCTGACCATCACAAATCATCCAGCCCACCCCCTCCCTGTCCAGCCTCTGCTGGTAACCCTCTCTTTGCCTTCCTTTTCTCCATCAATCAGCAAATGATTCTCCACTCTAAGACCCTTAAACTTGTGTGAGGCTGTTAAAGTATTCTGGGCACATTTAAACCATTCTGAAATAAAGACAGCTTGAGCAAGGTACAGTCACCATTACAGAAAGCTTCCCCATCTTGAAGCATTTCAAACACAACCCAAAGTTGAACCAAAAGCTTCAGTGGATTCCAAGCAGCAGTAATCTGGGGCATCTACGAATGCCCAGGCTTTCTATCATTTGGGACTTAACCTACAGAGCCTATCATTACAGTGCTTTCCACCTGCACAGGACTCTGATCTTCCTTGACATTTAGCAGTCAGTCCAGGTCCTGGTCAGATGGCAGGAGTACAGCCCTCATCCTGTGTGCTGAGGACTTAAGCAAGGAATTTCAAGTCACAAAGATACAATGACCCAAAGCGGACCCATTTAAAGGGCTTTGCCTTACAGAGTTGTTCTTCCTTTCATATGATACTTGTTTACCTGTTTATCCCCTTACATCCTCTTATTATTCAATGAATAAGTTCTCTTCAGGCCTCACTCTGTGTCTACTAGCATGCTACTCATTTTCTGCCCAAAACTTGCATTTAACTGACTCTGCTGTTCGCTGACATTGCAGAAGATTCGCACAGATAAATTTAACATTTCTCCACCTCCCTCAAGGTGAAACCATGATAAAGAGTAGAAGAACCTCCCAGCTGTCACAGCCCCATCCTGACCTGAAACTCAGAAAAGCCAGCTTCTGTATCTGTTTACAGAGAGGCTGATAAATATTCTAAATGGAGGCCTCTGAGATGATACAGAAATGCTGCCACACCTCTCCTCAATCTCATTATTGATGTGTATGTACCTTTGTAATTCTGGCTTCATTTGTTGTGCTTACCCGTGCCATTTCCTGTCTTCATGTTGTCAGCTTATGTTTCATTCTTTTAATAGAAAATAGTTTATGAGTGAACGCCTGGAGGAACGAATCCTGAATGATGTGTGCTTTTGCACTTGTCAATCTTCTCCAGTCTTTAGCTTTAGATCTTCTGATAATCTTTATATCTGAAATGCTGGCAGGCTGTAGTTTAGCACCATTTTAGTTTAGATGAACAATAGCATTTGGAAAAGAGTGACAGAGGGGATTACTGGCTCCTGAGAGCTGCTGTCTGCCAGAGATCTGACCTGCATCCTACATCCACTGCACACAGATGGAGAGCAACTTGTAAATGTGGCACTTGGATAATGCAGAAATTCCCACTTGGATAATGCAGAAATTCCCAACTTTCTCAAATCTGCATTTTATTTTGCTTCCAGGGATTTATTCTCTTTTTTTGCATCTTTCTCGATCTATGTCTCAGAATGTTTACTGCCTCCATAATGCAACATCCCTATACCAACTCAAAATTTAATCTCAAAATTCTCCTTACATATTTGGTGTCATATGCACTACAAGCTCCCAGCTCAAGTTTCTTGCTTTAATCATATTTTTTTACTTCTCAGTAGGAGCAGCACTGCCTCCCCTAAAGAGGTCACAGCTCAGTGTACACCTTGATAATAATATCACAGTCAGTGTGAACATGTGTGACTAAGATATATTAACCTATGCTAGTACCCTGCAGCCCCAGCAAGGCACAGAACAATTACTGTTTTGTTTGCAGTTGGATAGAGGCCCATGTTTTAAATATGGAGATTATTTTAATTTCTAAATTACTGCTAATTGTATGAAAGTTTACTGGTCTAGGCTTAAAATGAATCACTAGAATTTTCTTTTAGAACTAATAAAGTCTCTGGAACTTATAAACAGTAGCAAATGCTAAGCTACATTCACCTGCTTCTCTCAAAACCCTGAAAATATAAACCATTATGATAACCTTGAATCAATCCAACTTGAGAAATTTAATATTAAAGTGTAAGAACTACTGTAATACTCATAAGAATGTTTCAAATGAGGAACACGACTCCGTGTTCTTTGTCAATACTGTAACTGCAGTTTATATTTTAAAAAAATGGTATTATTCTGCTTCATAGAAAGCAACTCACATTCTGGCAGAAAAGTGAATAGCCATTTCTTCCACTTAATCATTTGCCACAATAGCTGTGTTTTTTTCAAATAACCCTGTTCTTTAATTTTTCTTTTCACAACTGTTTACAAAACACAGCCATCAAAACCAAAGAGATGGAGAATCAAATAAATCAACTTGTTGAAACCTTCTGCTATGAAAGTGAAAGTCAATTATAGATGTTCCTAGATAGTCTGAGAACTTCTTCCTTGTTCTTGTGTTTGATGTAGCCCACAAGCCCACCAGGGCAGGGATCAGCCACTGAAAAGCTCTCAGTACTGTATACAGGATGAATAAAAAATACAACTCTCAAAGTCATGAGGTGAAAACAAGGTACAGCTGAGGAACACTCACAGAGTTACCTTCACTACCTACACTAGCTTGGTTACCTTCATGAAGCAGAGACGATAAAAAAACAGCAAGTCAAGATGGAAGCTGTGTAAGCATCACACCTTTCAGGAGTAGTGGTTTAAAAACAAATAATAAATCAATATTTACACTGATTTCTATCCCCTAGCTCTTGAATGAGAAATTGTAATAGTTCCATGATTCACTTATGCCTTTGTGAGATACTTCACAAATACTTATTCCCCTCTTTCCTTCCAGCACGTGTCCTCTCAGCGTCTTTCTCCACACAAAGTGTGCAACAATACTGCCCTTCCCAACATCCACCACACTGCCCTGGATCAGCAAGTAAAGCACTACTTTGTTCACACATTTAGGAGCTCCCTGCTTTAGGGAGGCTGCAGATGCTCTTCTGGACCTCTTCTGCTTGTGCCATCACATGTAGGGTGACGTACTTCAGCAAGAGGGAAGTTTCCATCAGCATTCTGACATTTGGGTGAAGATACAAGAAAAATAAGAAGCAGCCAAGAAACAGCTGATTTAATGAACTGACCTTCAGTATCCAACCTAAGCCAAAGTTTTAAATATAGAGTGACCAAGTGTTTTTACAATAAATATTAATTAGCCATTACTTCAAAAGCCTCCTATTTTCACGTGTAGAGCTGATGAAAAGAATGCCTATCATGTATTTGAAAGCCAACTTTCTTCTGCCTGAAAACACAGGTGGCAGGGCAGCACCTCACAGAATCAGAATATGCTGAATTTAAGGGACCCATCAGGATCACTGAGCCCAGCTCCTGACTCCCACAGCCCTGGCTGTGCTGGAACACTCCACATGCATCATGCCATTAGTGATCCTTACACATGGGCAGAAAATGTCTTTAGACTCCCAGACAAGCATCTTTATCTTTAGACATCATAACCTCTTCATTGTACTCTATTAGACAGAAATCTAATAAGAAAACAAAGGATTTAAATAGAAAATAAATGACCACTATCAGACTAACTCGTCTTTGTTACTTTCAAAGCTTTATTTTTAATAGGTGAAAAGAAAGGGATTTATAATATTGCACAAAGAACCTGGAAAAAAATCAAGGTCAAGAAACAGAGTTCTTGGCAATTCAGGAGGACTTTTTTAAGTAATAAATTAGCAATCAAGAGTAGCTTTCAGTTATATTCAGCAAGTATGTACACACTTATTAAACTTTTGGAATATATTTATAATATGTTTAAATAGTTCAGTGAATGAGGGCAATAGCAGCACTAATAAAATATGAAAAACTATAGATGATTTCAAAAATACTTTTTATAACCACTGAGATGAAAACTGCTCTTTAGAATGAAACCAACAAATTAATGTTTTATTGAGAAGGGAAAGTAGCAGCTTAATAACAAAAATACATATGGAAAGCTGGGAAATCAGACTATGAGTATTAAAAAAGATCACAAAATTAGTTTTATCATTTCAATTACCTTTTTGACTAACAGAGTTTGTCATTAGATCATTTCTTTCTCTTTTAAGTCATCAGAGAGTCAAGGCCTACCATATAATGATGATCCCGACTAAGCTAAAATTTACAGCAAGAACGACCCACTGAAATTTCTTACCTTGTTTCAGGTACTAAATAGAGTGCACTGGACAGAATAATTTTTGCCCAGCTGCCTTCTATAATTTCTGATATCACTTCAACAAGCTCTGGTTTTTCCTGCTCCTTTTCTAGGCACAGTCCATTTCAACAAGCCATCAGTTCTAATTCACTAGAAACAACCAAAAGCCAATAACATCAAGGTAATCAGAATAATTTCATGTTAGCCTGAGACTAAATAATTTTAAATTAACACATTCATGCTAAAGGAATTACCAAACATTTAAAATAAAAAAAAAACCACACCTTTTTCTTTTTTTTTTTTTTTTTTTAAATTCAACTACTACCAAAGTACTTTAAATTATCCTAGGGCATCAACAATTTGAGATTATCTGCTGGCTTCCAGCTATTACATAATGGGTAATTAGATGCTGAAAATTCCAGTGACTTAGAAAAATAGTCTACATGCTAATTGCTTTTATGAGTCCTTTAATGCAATCTGGGGACAGAAAGAATTTTGGACTGTCTCTGAATAATAACATTACTGGCAGCAAGCCTAATTTCTTTTCCTTTTTTTCCCCAGACATTTCTTAGAGGTTTTGATAATTTCCTTCCCTCTCCCTGTACACCATATATGTATACATTTTTACTACCACATTATTACATTTTCTATTTAATTGCAACCAATGGTCACTGACCATTCTCAATGCAGTGTCACAGCTACCACTAGATTGCTACACCCCCAAGAAGAGAAAACTGTATTTTCAATTAGTTATTTCTTTCTAGTTTCATACCCTTTTTGTGTTACATTATAATTGAAAAAAAAAAAGACATTTGCTTTTCTTTCTCCTCCCAGTGATCTTTGACATTTGACTTTCCTACAGACAGGGAACCATGAGCAATCTCATCTTGCTCTCGACAGGCTGACAGTGGTGAATTTTTTGGCAACAAAACTACTACTGCCACAACACAGGCTGCTAGAAGCTTGGCATGGAGTGTTGCCTATAAACACCTCAAGAAATGAGGTGAATGTCTAGTGCTAAACTGTCAAAAGCAGAATGTTTGTGTGATTTAGTTGAGAAAACATTGAGTGAATTTGGGAAAACAGAAAACAAAACAAAACAAAAAACCTGAAAAGACTGAACACCCCCCAGAATATTCAAAACTAATATGGAAATATAGTAACACAGGAACTTCCAGAATGCCACACTGACATCATCCAGTTAAAACTTTTTCTTTCAATCATTTATATGTATTGGCTACAGGGTAACCCAGAAAGTTCACAAGTTTCCATACATTTATGTACCCCTTCACCACCTGCTGTAATAATGATGCCAGTCAATGGCAGGAGAGCAGGGTTCAAGAGACACAAGTTTCAGAGCAGATCAGTCTAAACACTCACACTTGCCAGCACAAAACAGATGAAAAATTCTCATTAAAAAGGAATCACAAGTGATTACATTTACTGAAAAAGAGTGGGGTTTTCAATCTGTTTTGTCATGCTTTTGGGGATGTAACCTGTGGGTGTGCAGTAAATGACACAATTCCTCTGAAAACTGCATGGGTCCCTTCTTTGACAGCCCAGTGCAAATCTGAGCATACTTGTAAGGACCGTGCTTATCAAGTCTTCCTAAATAATTTATTATCTTTGATCACAGAATTCTTGAAGAAAAGGTGTTGTGGAGCAGTCTGTGCTACTGTGAACAATGGGCTTCTGGGCTGTTAAAGCCTCAGAGAAATCTATAAAACCAAACTGCTTCCAGAAAGAGGTGGGTGGGAAATAGTACCTGGATTCTCTTCAGATAAAGTTTAGAAGAGAAGAAGACAAAAAACCCAACTATTGATGCACAGTTCCTGACTCAAATCCAGCATTTCCTGGAATGACAATTCAGTTACCAGTATTCATTCCATCTTCAGTCCAAATGGTTTCTGTAAAGGACTGACTGACCTCTACCAAACTCTGAAGGGCAGAATCACTGGCCTTGAGGCTGTGCACAAGCAGGTGGAAATGAGAGTTTTGCTTGGGAAGCATGAGGGCAAAGATTGACCAAAGAGCTCTCCTGCACAGGAGGAGAGGCAGGAAGGCAGAGATGGTTGGCAGGAGGAAGGAGAACACTTTTACCTCCAAAAACCCTACGAACAGAGAAAAACTCAAGGACTGATTCCTGCCCCTAGATTCAACATGATCAGGACTGTAGACGCTACAAGCCCCTTGCTTTTTGCCTTTTAAATTCAGTTTAGTCTCATTTTCTCAAGATTTCCTGCTCATGGACCTACTATCACTTAGGTGCACCTCTGATCTAATAAAAATGCATTGTTATCACAGTGCTATTTAAGTAACAAAAAGAAAGCCAGAAAGAGCAGATTACCAACATATGTAATTGTCCAAAGGAGGCAGACAGGTCTTTTTGCAAAAGTGGTTATCAGAATTTAGAGTACAATATATCACTGTATTACATACACTAGTGGTGAGCTTCAATCAGCCCATGTGCAACTAAGTAAAAATCACAACAAGAGTGATTTATAATTAAACTAATCAAAATCTTACAGGTGGTATAATAAGTGCTTCTGAATTTTCCATGTGGCATGCTGATTGTTAAATCTTGATAAGGGCTGCTCTACGTGATACAAGCACCCCATTGGGCTCCATCAAATAAAAGTCTACATCTTAGAAATCTCAATTCCTTACACAAATCAGACCACAGAGACTGATGTGTATTGTTGAATGAACAATTGACCTTTGTGAAAAGAACTTCAGGGCTCTAAGAATGCATTATGGTGTGCAGAGTCCTTTGCAACTATAATAATCCATGAGCTTACCCTCCAGTGCTTAGGAACACCTTTTTCCTAAACAAACAAAAACCCCACACTGCAATAAAGTTTCCCACAACGTTCTTTATCAATTTCTTGAGCAAACAAAAAACCCCAAACCAACCAAAATTTTATTTTTGTAGCTTCATAATTGGGTGTCCCTACAATCTTTGCTTACTTTAATAGGGTTAAACATGCATTCTATAAACTGCTAACACAAATGAAATTACTTGATATTGTTATAGTTTTAGCTCTACAATTTTGACTTAATTTAGTGGGATTAAGATGTTCTATTTACTTTAATGTGTACCTGACCTCAGATTCTGACATGCCAATTACTTAGAAGATTCTATTATCTTCTGAGAAAGACAGTGATTCAAACAAGTCACAGTGCATTCTCGTGGAAAACACAGAATTCAAAACACGCAAAAATTAATCTTTCTATAAATACTTCCCAAGTATTTTTAATTACTTTAGATCTAAAAGCTCCACTCCTCTTCTCCCAGAAGCATCACTGCTTTTGCTTTACCAAACAAGCCTGGGGAGGGAGTGAGAAGGAAGGCTGTGCCAACTCTAGTGCGGTCAAGTGGATGGAAGTCTGCTTGTGCTATCTGAATCACACATTGGCAGATGAAAAGACATGCCTTTTACCATCTGTAAATTTTAATGTACCAGATTTTGGCTGCCATGCAATCTAAAGTATTTACTTCACTGAGGTACACAGAAGGAAAAAAGGACATAAGAAGTTTTTATCTAGATTTAAGTGACAGCATTAGATAAAATCAGTTTATGCTACAGTTTCACCATTTACACTTAAGCACTGAAGTAAATGTCTCATTTATATAAAGATGTTCTGATGAGAAAGCCCAAATTCTGATTGTCACTTGATGTCTCCATAGCTTCCTTTCTGCATTTCAGAAGAAAAATTTTTTCAAAGGTTTGAAAATGCCATTTCACTAAAACTGAAGGTATATACAAATGCCTGATCCTTTCAGGGCTTGTAGTCTCAAAAGACCATTGCAAATGCAAATAGCTATAGTTGTTACTGAGGAAACAGAAACAATGAGAAGAAAAAGAATGACAGTGGCAGTGACAGAAATTATCTTCCCTGCAGCAGGAAGGCTGGAACCAGCTCTGTTTTGCAATAGTAAGCCATGTAACACTGAGGGTAACTTCAATCAGCTCTCTGAACCTCACAGCCAATTTTAAATAACCATGATTTATGCTTTGTCCAAAGTAGTGCACAGTGGTGCAGCAAAATACCTTTGTCATATGAATATATTTGCCCCATTGCTGCCCCCTTTAGTCTTTGATCTCCTTCATATTAACCCCTTATTTCAGAAGAAAATGTACTGAATAAATAACTGTTAATAAAACTGTTAATAATATTTCCCTATATCAGGTAATTATTTTTAGGAAAAATGATTGTTTATGCCCCTAAAGACAGAAATGTGCAACAGTAGTTACACTTTTGCATTGTTGTTTCTTTCTTGGCACTAGCACAAATAAGAAGAAGGTAGTTTAAAATTTAAAGATGACCCCCCCCCCCCCCAAATTTGTGGGGGGGAAAAGTACACAAAAGGCAGATGTGAAGGCATGTTGTCTCTCCTATTGGTCTCATTTCAATTCCACAGTTCCTTTACAATTTTTCCTTGTTTTCACATGTTTAGCTTCAAGAACCATAAACTTCTATCTGAAGAATTTACATTAAGTAGTATGAATAATGTCAAATTTATGCAAAATGTAAGAGAATTGCTGCAGATTAGCTGTAATTTTGATCAGTTGTGCTCTAAAATGGAGGAAAATCCTTCACAGATATGTAAAGCAAAATCCACTATTTCTGGAACAGAAGGAGGGAAAGCAACAAAGCCACAGAGGTACTGCACATATTGTAGAAAAGTCTTTAAGCAAATGCAAACTGGCAGAATGAAACTATCTGAATATAGGGAAGAAAGAACAAAATGAGAAAGATCAGATGAAAATTGTGCTGTTCATCTAGCTAAGGTCACCTCAACACCTACTGAAAACAAGAGAGACATTCCAGGCTGCAAGGGGTTTCTTCATTCTGATCTCTCAGCATCTGATACTGAAAGCAGCACCAGAAATACTGAACATCTGGAAGCTTTAAAAAATTCTATCATGCTCCCAAACTGGAGAGGTTTTGTGAGCATTGTGGCTACTACAGTGCATGAGATGCAATCCCAGAAGCCAATCCCCAATGAACGACAGAACGTTTCTGTTCCAAAAAGTGTTTTGGTGTTGGAATTTATCTTTACCCTGGAGAAAGTGGAAACACAGGTACAACCTCAACCTTCAAACCTGCAGCTCTCATGGATCACCACTGACCACTTTCCCCACCCAGACCTGCTCCCTTTTGCTGTGACCAGAGGCAGTGACAAAAAGGCAGAATTGTCACATGTGCACCAAACACAGGAACATGCAAATGACTTCCACATGTCAGAGATGGGAATATTTTCCAAGGCACCACAGACACAAAGGCAATGTGTGTATTACCTCACTGTGCAGCACACAAGTGGCTCTGTTTGCAAACCCTCCCTGCCAGTGGCCATCAGAGGAGTCCTCACAGACACTACACGTCCCCCGTGGTACAGCGAAAGGACTGAACATCTCAGCTCTGATTCCTATGATTTTCAATTAAACTTCCTTTTCTGCTGGAACATGGATCACCTGCTCCACCACGCATACTTCTGTATTATTAATTTGTTAGCTTGCTGGAATCACAGTTGAAAACCTTTCAGCCTTGGTTTGAGGCAATAAATTCAACTGACAGCTGAAATTTGGAACGCTCACTTAATATTGATTCTGAATGTAATAACAAGCGACATGACCTTTTGGAGGGTGTAAAATATGGCTGCCACAACATCTGTGCCACATTTCTTGCTGTGTAGTAATATGCTGTAACAGCACGGAGCTGGCACTGGAGTTAAGCTTTATTATTAAGCAGATCTCTCCATCTCTCTGGCTTCATTAAAAAACCTCACAGAACTTTACTCCTCATCCCACCCCCAAAACGCTTCCCACATCCAGAACTTGTGTGTACGTCACTTTTTCTGAGACCTAATTTATCCTGCAGTAAGGAAAGAGATTTTGGATGGCTAAAAGAGACCCCCTGTGTCATACACAGCAGTTCCAGCAGACTGAAAATCAGCACATCTTCAGTCAGACAAGAATCTTACACTGCATATCTCCATCAAACACCTATTGAGTTATGCTGTTTGTTATCTTCCTACCTAAAGGGAAAAACCTTTACATCTTTCCTAAAAGTAAGAATGCATTAGTAACCATTTTTATGAGCTCTGACACCACAAATACCTTTTTCATTTAGCATTACCCCAGGATACCTTGAACTAATTTTGCTAGGCTGGATACAGGTTGGTACCTTGCAGTAAATTCCTTTGAAGTGCTGGTATCTTTAGAATGTAGTCCATATAGACAGAATATAAATTTTTGTATTTTTTATAATCCAATTTAAGTGACTTCAAATTATGCAAGAAGCCTAACCAATTTGAAAGCCCAAATTCTACTACAAAAACCACACATTCTTCTTCAAGTATTATAAAGAATGCTTCAAATAGGTGCTGAATTTTTTTTTTGGCTAGTACAACAAGTAAACTGAAACAATGAATCCCCTTATCCTTATGAACAAGACCTATTTTATCTCTTAATGAATATGAAACACAATGAAGCAGATATTCACCGTGACATTTTAATTTTGCATTTTGTAATTTTAGTTTCGACATTGCCAAACACTTGGTAGCAGCTAAAATTTTACATTTTAAAACTCATTGTTCAAGAAAAATTAAAAACTTTCACATTAAAGCTTAAGGCATTCTAACAAATATGCATGTGAAGGTTTTGGTTTTCAAAAATCTTAATAGAACCTCTAATGCACTCTTTTCTATGACATGTACTGGCCTTGGGGACTGGGGTAACCTGCCCCAACCACATGACCACACCTCACACAGTCACACTCAGAGCCACAGAACTCTTCTTTTATTAAAAATTTCTTAGAAACTAACAAGAAATGGAAATTTATAAAAATACACCAGGTTTACAAATATATTCCTTCAGATGTAATCCTGAGGCAACAAGAACAGATAGATGCCCAATATGCAAGTTTCAAAAGGCATTAAGCATCACATACATATGTACTGATGCATACAGATTCACACATATTACATGTAATAAATATATGTACATTTGATTGTTACTGAAGGCAGACTGAATTGTTAATGAGGATCGGATATTTACAGTTTGAGTTTCATTTCAATCTATTATATATACATGGCTATTTCCTGTCTGCCTTTCTACTGCTGTAATCCTAATTTCATTTAATTATAAGATCAGCACCTGAAGCAATCAACATTGTGCTACAAGAGATGAAGCTGAGGCTATAACAAAACATGAAGCCTGGGCAAGATGCGAGAGAATTACTAAATGAATTGTTAAATTCTTTTAAATACAATGAAGTCTAGGACTCCTTTGAAGGAGTTGGAGAAGAAAATGGAATACTTTTAAAGCTATAGGCAACCTTTGAGTTCCCTTCAATCTCCTAATTATTACCATAAAGGCATAAATCTCAGGAAAGAAGTAAAAGTGTTATTGAAAAACCAGAAGATGCCATGAATTTGGTCTTTACTCAAGCTTCCATGTTGTACAGAGTGTCCAAAACCTCCAGCAGCTTGATCTGCTGGGGCATGTTTGAAAACCCCACGTTTGACCATTGCTCCCTTGAAAAACAGCATTTGTAAGTCCTACTGATGGACTTATGGGATCAGACACAGACACACATTTCCAGCTTTGGGAAGGGTTTAACTGTGAGAGTCTTGAGAGCTGAGCTGCCCAGTCAGGCCTGGGAGTTTTAGGATAGACACCAAATTCCCTGGGGTTGGTCTCACATCCCCCTCAGGGTTAGCCCCACTGCTGCCTTCAGTTTTAGCTTTTGTGTTTTTCAGCTCCTGTCCTGCACTAGTGTGTAACTCTGAACTCCACACAGAGTGTTAGCAAGCTCTCATCTCAGTTTGGTCAGACAAGACCTTCAGTCCTTCCAGCCCTCAGAACCAAGGTCTCCATCACAGCCTCAGGCCATGAGAAGTAGAAACAGAAGTGAACTGGGAGGGGGAAGCAAACTGGGGGAATGTGACTTCATTCCCTGAAGCTGTAATTGGACAACTAACCCCTGATATGCAAAGAGACCAAACTTATATCTGTCTAAAAAACTCATGACCATCATCCATCTTGGGTGTAGCCTCTGCCAGGTTTCTGACTGCCCAAGGTGTATCTGTTAAAGGCCTTTAATAAATACCCACTCTGTTCTTTTAACTCTGTCCAGCCTCTGTCCTAGGTAGCCCCTGCAAGGCATCACCACAGCACAGCCCCTGCTGCCCTCCTTCCTGGGCTGCTGTGCACCCTTGGAGGCACCAGGAACAGCAGAGGTAAACAAGCACCAATTGGATTACTCCTACAGCCTCAGCTGAGACAGAATTCAAGACTAATCTGATTATATGTATATTATGAGCCACTAAGAATCTTTTGGCAATAATTACCAAGCTTCCACCCATAAAAAAAGGGCATTTTATTTAGCACTGGGGTAATCTATCAAGTGGTAAGCTTCAAAGGGAATGTTGGGGAGGGAAAAAACCCACAAACAAATAAAAACCCCTGAAGTAGGTTTATAAAGCAGAGATATTTCATTTTTATTGAACAGCAAAAAATTATTCCAGACTCTTAAATGCACTAAAAGACTTTCAAATAAAATACAATTTCTCCTCTCAAAGCTTAATTTCCAGTGATAAAAGTTCTTTAAGTTATAAAAGGCTCCACAGAAGCATTTGGAAATGCTGCCACTGTTTCTGACACCCATTTCCAACCCAAGAGCTATGGCTGGTTTGGGTGGAGGGAAGGAATGCAAAATAGCAGTGCCTGACACCTGCCTTAAAAATTCATAGCCAAGACTATATGACAATTACATTTATGCTTTATAATTGCAACTAAAATTTGTCAAGCAACTAAGTATGAGCTGTGTGTTTGTTTATAGATAATACAAGGCTGAAGATGAAAAACTGAAGCAATACAGTATAATGTTATATGTGCATATGTGCTCATGCACATCTGTAAAACTCGATTTTTGCCATAGCTGTCAGTAAATATATTAACACAGCCCCGGGGGTACAAGCACACAACACAGACTGAAACAAGTGCAAAGGAGGAGGAGCTGCAATGGAGGAGTCATACACGAGGGAAAACAAGAGGCTCTTTGCACATTCCTGCTCTTAAGGGAGAGTCTTCAGACACCTTCCTCAGGTGTCTGTCTGCTACTGTGCAGAGTCTGGGCAACAATCAGGAAGAAATTCAAGTTAATTCAGTGATCTGTGACATGACCATGATCAGAAGGATGTGTATGACTGGGAAAAAGGGCCATTGATTTACAGAGAAAGAGCAAGGGTGAGAAAGGGAGGAAATACCACTTGACTGCACAAAGTATCAGTTTGAAGAGATCCTGAAACAACCGAGTTTGGGATCCTGGGAAAGCCTGGGAAGGCAACTAGCAAAGATTTGGGACTCCTGAGTGTAGGCTTAGGTGTAGCCAGGGAATTGCTACACAGAACATCCTGGGGCAGAGCTGTGAAGGAGATGCCCAGGAGCTGTGGCTGTGGCACACAGGGAGGGGCAGCAAGGCAGGGATGGAGGCACAGCACTGGATGGGGCTTGCCAAGATACCTGAAGAAAGGTGTGGATAAAGTGACCCTCATTTGGGAGAAATCACTGCCAGTCTCAACCTGGGAAGGGAACAACTGAGTGTCAGCCCTACTAAATCCTACATTCTTTAGTTCTATGAAATTTCTCAGAGCTCTATTCTGTGACCTGAGCCTTTGCAGCCAGTGTGAGTCCATAACCCCAATTTGAGTCCCCATACCTAAACACCTCAAAGACAAAGCAGCCCCAAACCACTGAAAACATTTCTTCAAAGAATTCTCAGCTAAACTTCAGGGGACAGACTGTCAGATAAAGTCAAGAATGGTTATGTGTGTCTACACTGTCTTCATGCCTCAAAAGATTTCTTCAGAACTCTCCTGCATTAACCTGAGTGCTCTTTTGAGAAGCACAGCTGTGGAGACCATGCCCCAGCACAGGGGCATGAAGAACTTCATCCTTGAAGTTCTACCAAAATACTGCTCCTGTGGTCAAGGTTTGTTTCAAAAGATCTTTACATGACAATGACAATCAATGCTGTTGTCCAGAAGTGTTTTAATTCTTCACTTTAAGAAATCTCTTTCTAGGTTAGCAATGCTGTAGCTTTGAGAATTGTTTGTTTGCAAATGTTAAACTTATTTACTATAAAAGCTATGTCCAAAGAAGATTACAAGTAGGGTTACTCTTTCTAACCCAGTTTCCTGAGAATATCTCCAAAGTGAGACAAGTCTTGGGAATATCCAAATTTAGGCAATGAATCCAAAGAGCCTTCAAGTGACAGCAGTGAAAAATTAGCACCTCTGGTCTCCCAGTGCCCTCCATGGAGAAACAAGGTGATAGCAAGACAACTGATGCCAAAGGACAGAGCAGAGCAATTAACTTTTGAGAGAATTCCAAATGAAACACACTTTTCTGTCTTAACTCAGAGGTTTAGGATGAGCTTCAACTAATTCTACTGATTCAACTAATTTAAAAATAGTTACCTAATGATAACTATTCCAGTAGTTACCTCTGCAGTTGATGGACAGAGATGCACACCAAAGCAGGGGCATTTCTCCCATGCCATCCCAAGATGAAGCATGCAGGGTGGATCACTCTGTGCTTGTCTTATTTTACTGATGATTAACTTTGATTAATAGCACTTAGTTTACATTAGTGTAAATTAAGACAAGATTAATTTTATCTTTTTTTCTTTATTTTCAAGTAATAAGAATCTTAAGCCCTCGGGCCAGAGGTTCTTTGGAGCCTATAGAATGGCAGAATAATGTAATTTGCCTTAGAATGTCACTTGTGCCACCTCCTTTAATCCCTAATATATTAGCATATGCCAGTCTTTATTACCCTGTTGAATCTGGTGCTATTTACATCCACTGAGTCACGTATGTTCTGTTCTGTTAGTTCTGACTAACCCCCTTATTTGGTATTTTGCTTCAAGCTCCCACTCCTAGAAGGGGCTGATTATTTGAAAGCCTGAGTGTTACAATCCCCCAAACTCCACGAAAAGGCTTGTTAAAAAGGATGCGGGTGTAGCCTAAGGATGTAAAATTAAAAGGCCTCTAAAAATAATCCATTTATAGAAAATAAGCTCATTGATATTGTCAGACTTAGTCCATAACCTGCCCTTCAAAATTCTTCTTATTTTTAGATCTGTTATTTAACTGTACATATATTTTAACCTTGTTGATGGAAAGAAATATGACAGCCACAGAATCATCTAGACAAAACACCAACATCTAATTTGCATGCTTACTGGTATTATACATTGAAACATGAGGGCTTCTTCTCCCCAGTAACCTCCCTGGCAGTGTCAGAGCATATTAGTGACTGCTCTGAGTATTTTTAGGCCATTCATTCATTCCATTGTTTTCCTGTGTGGGGAAGCTTCTAACAGGCACAGTTCCACCCACTTGCCAAACTCTGCTGAGCACTAAAGGCACCTTGGCTGCACTCAAAGGCTGCTCTGTTACACCAGCAAACACAAACCCAGCTCCTTTCACCACCACCTCTGGAATTTGGGCACGCACACGGCACTGCCAAGTGCCAGGATGGTGATCTGAGGCTGTGGGTGAAATTTCTCTGCCAAAGCTTTATCATTCTATGCCTGTAGCAGATAAAGCTCACTGTGGATGTTTACTGTGGAGCTGAAGAATTCATCTACATATCTATTTGCATGCACATTTCAGTCAGTTGTAGGAAAAATAGCACAGGATTGGTAGAGCTCTCCATTGACACACTGAGCATGAACATTTATCCAGCAATCATAAATATGTATTATCCCCTCCCAGTATGCAATGGAGACCAGAATAGCAAAGAGTAGTGAAACAGACCCTCAGAAACCCACGGATTCCAAGTATTTCTCAGGAATAAGAAATCACTGAGAACAAACACACAGAGGACATACTCTGGAGCCTCTGTAACAATGCCTTTTTTGTACAGGTGAAAACTCACACACTCAAGTGGAAAAATAATCCAAGCAGCTTATTAATCACAAATACAGAACAAATGTATCAGTGCAACTGAAAATCACCAATGCTAATGCAGAAGGCATCTCTGATTAGAAAATGCTCAAAAATGATTACACAGATGAGTAAGCCTGATTTTTGGGATCATCATCTTTCTGCATCTGACATGCAAATGTAACTATTCTGATAAATCAGAGTGGGAAGTAGCATCAAAACACAAAAAGTTGTATTTTAGCTTAAATTGATTTGACCATTTTTTTAGTAAGGAAGTTGTGATGGACTGTATGGTTATCTGCTGTCTACAGGCAGGTTACAAAGTGGAGATGCAAAACATGAAAACCATATTTTGCACCAAGGAACAAAAATTATTCTTTTTAAACTGAAACTTCCTAGGACCAATATTTTTGTAATCTTGGGATGAGCAAAATTATATGCTAGCTTAAAAGAGAAAAAGAACAGAGAAAGCCAACAGAGGAGTTAAATCTTGGAAGAACTAGAAAAAAACCAACACAGAAGCCATTTGCCACCACTTCAAAGGACCTTATATATGTAAAGAATAGTAAATACCACCCTTTTCTTGCCCCTGTTTCTCTGCTGAGCCATAATTATGTCACATTTTGCAGAAGGGCAGTGGGCTGACTCACAGGACACATCTCCTGGCTGGAACTGCTCTTGGCACCAAGGGGCTGGCACTCAGCAATCTCATCACCACATTCCAGAGTGCTCTGCTGACAGCTGGCCTACCAAAAAACCTCTCCCAGATTGGCAAGGAGAAGAATACACAGCTCATGTAGCACATGCAATCCTTCTCATCCCAGCAGATGAGCAAAGAGGAAGCTGCCATCACTGAGATGAAGGGGGAATGCAGGAGAGGGAAGAGCAGGAACACCACTGACACCTTATGCTGGTAGCTCTGAGCCTGCAGCATGGCCCTGCTGTTTCTGAAGGATGGGTGCTACTCAGCTAAATGTCTTCCCCTCTCAGTTTTAGGGAATGCTCTCCTGAAATGTCTTCCCAGATTTAAGGTAATTCTCTGCAAAATTAAAACTGTATTACAATGTTAAATGCTTAGGGTGGTTATATATCTGAGCATAAGCAGGTGCTCACATCTGCTCAAGGTAAGGAGACATGGATAAGTACATGGAGAACAAAAGCTGGGCTGCTTGGGGCCTGTTTCCATGAATCCCTGATGCTCCTGCATTGGCACTTTCTATTTTGACCTCTCTGGAATCAATTAAAAACAGTCACATTCAGAAGGAGGCACTTCAATAGCTCTGCTGGCAGCAACACTTTGATTTGTTTGACATTTACCAATCATCTGGTAAGCTCAACACTGCAAATTCTAAGTTGTAGAAAGACAAAACCAAGGAAGGAAAAAACCAAATACCAGCACCATGAGGCTGGAGGAACAAAGCAGCCATTCCAGCACGCTATTTAATAACTTGAGACACAAACATGGGCAAGTGAAGGATCAAGCATTAGGGTTGAGTTGTGCTCACTGAAGTTCTTTTTCTTTTTCTTACACCAAATGTCTTAAATGGTAATGTTTCCCACTAAAAAAAAACAACCCCCCATGAAACCCTTAGTGCAAACAATATTTCTCTCTCTTTTTTTTTAATTAGGCCCCTCTTCCTGCAACACTTAAGAGTAACTTATCAGGCTTTTAACACAATGCCATTAATAAAACATTGTCTGAAAATGAGGATTGAAATAATTAGAGCACCATGAAATCGCATCTTCAAATCCCATTAACGCTGACTCAGACCATCATTCAAAAAAGTTACAGAAAGCTTCTTGAAAATGACACTACTTTTAAACATTAAAGAATTCAAAACACTTTTCCATTTATTCCTTCTCTTCACTGGTGCTCAGTGTCCATTACCAGCATACAGCATTTCTGTGCTGATGTATCAGTACAGGAGAACTAGATATTTTTCTCAAAAATAAGAAACCAAAAAAACCTAGAACCAACTACTGAAAAAGTCCAGCCCCATACACTACCATTTATTTCTTAATATTACTCTAAGCATATTTGCACATTGTAACAATTATCAAGATTCCAATGAAAATTTCCACCACCCAGATAAAAAAGTTGTGAGGATCTGGAGGTGTCACTGAAATCTCAGGAAGCATCCCAAAATGATCAAATTCTCTTCCTCCTTTTGTGACACCAGAGAATAAAGACTTTTCTCTACCCAGAAGTTTAAATGGTCAAAATTACTTTCATTTCTGAACCCAACAGACAGAGTGGGAATCAAAGTATGGTTCAAAGGAACAGTCAGGTCCTCAGGCTAGCCCCAAGCACTCTGAAGAACTACAGCTGGTGAATTTTTTTCCTCAGTAAGTGCACTACTTACAGTTGTGCTTAGGTTTCATTTGAGAAAGACTGTAAACCAAAGTAAAATTATGCAACTTATAATTTAAAAAATATTTAAAATGTGTTTCCATGAAATGACAATTTCTTATATAAAATGCAATTACTTATTCTTTTCCCCACCTTCTCTTACATGTCACTGCATGTCCTTCTCTCCTCAGAGGCAGCAACAAAGTGGGAAGAATCATTTGCTTTATGGTTTATATCCTCATGTGCCATAAAAATTAAAAGTATTAATAATTGTTACTGTTTTCCATTTGAGAAAACTTAAGACTAATCCCAAGAATATTAATCCAATTCTTCTCCACAGTAAAGCTACAAATAATTACTGCATTCCACAGAGTGTGTGGTCCTGTTTCACCATCCTGCACTTGTCTTTGCTCAGGTGTTTGGAGATCTATGACTGCAGCACTCTGGATAAAAATTAAACATAACTTGATATTTGAGTGACCTCTGCTGCAGAAGGCACAGTCCCTCTGCAGCCCTTGCTGCACAAGGTGATAGCAAGAACACCAAGGCACCAGCGCGGGAAGAAGGGTGGCAGAGATGAAGCATGGGAAGAAGGGTGGCACACATGAAGCACAGAGACATCCTGGAGGAGGCACCAGGATGTGGGAATGCTGACCTTGCACTCACCATTCCCAAGGGATGCTCAGGGGAATGACAGAATTCAGAATCCTCACAAGGAGGAGCTGACACAGCAGCCCAAGAACCCATCCCAATCCCTGCTATCTTCCACACACACTGGAATAGCAGAAATGGGATCAGGAATGTGGTGTACAGGGAGCAGGAGCACTCACTGAACAGAACATCAGTGCTTGACAATACCCTGGTGACTTTACACAGAAAGTCAAACATTTTTACTAATATGGACCTCTGATGCTGTCTCAAGTGCAGCACGGGGATAATTCAGATTTTATATCCTCCTTTGACAATGATGTGCAGACCAGTAAGTTACACATCTGCTCAAAGATGCTTCAAAAACTTCTGCAACAAAGAATTTTTCCTGTCTCTACTAATGAACTATTTTGCAAGATTTAAAAATTTCAGTCTTCTACTTTCATTTTCCCTATATAGTTAACTATAGCTAAGTACAGCAAAAACAGTCCTGCTGCAGAACATGAAAAGTCAAATAATGATTACTGCTGGAGTAAATTTGGTTCAGTATTTGCATCTATTTGATGTCAGTAATGCTATAATGCACAGTAATCAGAATTTTGGTCTAGTCCCGAAAAAAAAAAAAAAAAGAAAGAGAAACAAAAAGGGATTTTTTTTTCCTTTCAGTTTCTGCCTTCTCTGGATTCCTAACAAGAAGATGTGCTCAATTAATGTAGTTTATTCACATAAGAAAAACACTGTCTTAATGAGAGCAAAATTAGTAACAGAACATCTTACTACCTTGAAAAGACATTTTTTTTTTCAACTTTCAAGTCTATATAATTTCTGCTCCTGCAGGTTAAACTTTAAAATCACATCTACCTGAACCAAAGGAATATTTAAAATGCCATATCTAATTTTTCTTATGATAAAACAGGTCTTATTTTTTCACTGCATTCTGACCATGTTACAAAAAACCTGCCTATCAGTAGCAACTGCAATCATAGGAAATGACCATAATAAATATTAAAATTTTGAAAAAATGCAATAAGGAAAGGAAGCTATTTGATATGAATCTGAATTTTCATTCACTGTTGCTTCTCTATTTAATACTGCTGCTAAATTTGGACAATATTGATTCCATCATTTAGAGTTTACAGCCTAAAAGAGGATAAAAATCATAACTGTTTGCATTTTTGGTGTATTTATGAAGGTCTCTATGGGAAACAGTGTATAAACAAATTGTAACTACCCCCTATATTATGTTTATTCATTAATATATTGGTTTCATGTGATACTGTACTGCAGGAAATTTGGTTTTGAGCTGACAGAGATACTTAAATCCCATTTCCCTCCCCATGCTCTTAGGGCTATGTGCTGGAACAGCTGTGTCAGATTAAACATCCACAGCTGGAATCATCAGGAGGAGCATCACCAATAGCCCTGCTGGGACAGAACGTGTTCTGGGGGCCAACAGCCCCTGCTCACGTCAATAGTGCAGCAAACAGGGTTATGATTTGGCAGAGATGAGCAGAAGGGAGAGAGAGAAAATAACTGAAATGGCAAAAAACTAAAAACAGAGAATCAGTCCCTGCACCCCTTCCTTATGGCTGAGAGGACCCCAATAAAACACTGCCATACAGGCTCCCCTGCTAAAGCCAGGAGCTCATCAGCAGATAATATTTATTAAACACATGTGAATTGCAAGACAGGATTTTTAAGCACTTTACATGCAGTGTACTAGAAAGTGCCCATTTGTACCTGTGCTAGTGAGCTGCACAGCTTGACTCATGTTTTGCATAAAATATGGAATTTATTCCAGTCCAGAAAGTTATCATACAGCGTGACTGACATAACTCATGGTCTTCTCTTAAAGAGAGAAAAATCCAGTTAATACACCTCCACAAAATAAACAGTATATGCTTCTACCCCTAGCCCTGCTTCCTCCCTGCAGACAGACTCAGCGTGTGGTTCCTGAGGAATTAGTTGTAGAAGAACTCCCCTGCTGACAGCAAAATGCCAAATGCACGTCCTGCACATGTAATGTGTCTGACATTTCCACATCTCACCAGGTTCATGTTTCTGACAAGTGCTTAAAAATATATGTCTTTTAAAAAGTGTTTTTATTGCTACCTTCCTATCGCCACTTTATAATGTTTTAAAATGCTATTTTACTCATGGAAACACCTCCACATTTGTCTTTTGATTTGAGTAGAAGTAATTGGTTTTTCAGGGTCAAATACCTTTTTGGAATCAATGGTACATTCAGCTGATGGATGGTATAAAAAGTGCAAATTTGATCTTCCTCAGACAAAGAGAACTGTGAAAAACTGAGAAGACTCAACATGATTGACACATTTAACATGGGCAGCACTGAAAATATTTTAACACCCTACCTTCTTTAATGTTGTTATTCTTTGCAGTAGGACACCTTGGGAAAATCAGCAAAGCTTTCAAATGTTAAAGGTATTTCTTCCCTACTTCTATTTTTTCCCCATGGCAGTGTGAATTCCCAGTTGGGAACTTTTAAAAACCAAAGGGGGATCTGGCACAGACACAGAACTGGTGCATCAGCTGCTGTAGTTGAGTCACCACAACAATTTTTCTTAAGAGCAGCAGACAGCATTCACAAAAGTGCAGCACTAACACCTGCTGAACAGATTTTGTGCACACCTTCCAGAAATCTCTGGGCATTACACACAATGGGCATTGTATTTATTTTTCTCAGAATTTTCTAAAGTGTTTCTGGAGAATAGGTCAGTGCTCAATTTTAAAATGTGAATCATGCAAAGGGATTTTACCTAGGTCACCTGGAGAGACCCTTGCTCTGCACCTGGCTTCATGTAAAATAATTCTAATATGCATATATACACCCACACACATTTACATATATGGTTTATATTTGTTTTTGAATTCAAGTTTGAAATAATTTCTCCTCATTAAATATATAATTTTTTTCCAATAGTTATGATATTGTCAATGACAGTAACAGTCACTGATGCTAATAAAACTTTATGATTTTGTGGTGGGTTTCATTAATTACTATAATTTCTTTTAGACATTCAGTTGAATAAATAAAGAATCCTTGGAAACCTGCTGCACAAATAAAAGTGACAAAGCCCAGAAAACCAGAAGAATTTTCAACTCTGCTATATAATACCTGCATGACTCAGTAAAGACATTTTTTCCTTCCTGAACTGTCAGTCTTGTGCTTTTTAACTTTGACTGTCCCTGATCATGATAAAAATAGATTTCAAGGAAAATTAGAGGGTTTTGAACTTCCTTGGTATTCAGTCAGAGAGGTCATCCCTGTTTCAAAGGAAGACAGACCTTGTTGGATGCAACACAGAACAGCAAGTTCTCTGTAAATTCCTGCTATCTGACCCAGCCACAACTACTCATTTTTCCTTTTAGCTCACAATAGACACTGACAGAGTTATAAGGAGGATGGCAAACACTGTCATCAAAATATTTCTTGCTTGAACTGAAATCATGATATTTCAAAATTTATCTCATGAATCAATAAAAGACATGAAGTTTATAATTCCACTTAACAGAAGATAACCCAGCTCAATGCCCTTGAAAAAAAAGCAAACATGAGAGAGGACAGAGTGACTTCAGGCTGGCCTCAGGTTCAAGACCAAGACAGCATCACATTGAAGACATGCTCTTCAAGAGCTGAATTCCATTTTTCCCCCTCTCAGGATCCAATGTTTGGTACATCAATTCCTGTTCTGAAGTGCCCACCTTCCAGACTACCACTCTGACTCACCAGCTAGACTCAGCTTGTGATTGTTCTTGGCTACAGATACCAGGACTTAGCCTTCATTGTGCATATTTTTTATTCCTGCTTTCTTTCCTCAAAAATACCTTCTGGATTAACCTGTTTTAGAATACCAAAAGTTTTAATTTTTAACAAATTTTTCATGGCTGACTGATTCCAGGCTCTCTGTCACTTCTGGGACTGTGAATACCCTAACACTGAGAGGAGGTTAAT
Organism: Peucedramus taeniatus; assembly: GCA_013400575.1. Lineage (NCBI taxonomy): Eukaryota > Metazoa > Chordata > Aves > Passeriformes > Fringillidae > Peucedramus > Peucedramus taeniatus. The sequence goes on along the minus strand of WBNO01019037.1, from coordinate 29,746 downwards.
AAAGTTTATTTATCTGATCTGTCTTGTCAATCTGTTTGTGTGCTGGAGACAGTTTAACCATGCATTCAACTAATTCTGAAGCTACCAAAATGATCAAATGTTCACTTCTTCACACATACTTAGGACATTAAAACACTATCATATGTGACCTGTATCCTATAATGCAGTGGACAAAACCTGAAATTATTTTAGAGATTTTTTTTCTGATAAATTTTGACTTCATCAGTCTCCGACTGTGCTTACGACATCCCCAAAAAATCTTACTATTTCCTGTAAATAAATAAATAAATTAATACAATCAGCTGTATTGTTCCTAATGGTCTCAGGCCAGGTAGTTGATCTCACACTAGCACTACACTGGTGCACAGGTGTCATTTTTGCCTTAATTTGCACAGCCTAGTCCTGCTGCATGCAGCATTATATTGCACAATATTTCTCTCTCTTATTATAACTTTGTATTATGTTATTATATCATGTATCCCATCTATAGGAAAGAGATTGTGCACATCCCAGGACTCTCAGGAACTGCAGTAATTAACTTCTCTTTCTCCATGCTCCTCTTTTCTTTTTAATATTAAAAGCATATATTTCTTATAAGGCTTAAATATAACTGATTTTTTTAAAAAAATAAAGTTATATCTTTGATTCCTTTAAATTATGGTCTCAATTTGAGCAATATCTTCCCTTGCAATTACATTGCTGTAAATATTATACTTTATTGCTAACTGCATATTTAACTGCTTCATTTTGTTACAAAGTTCTCAAAGCCTAAAAAATTCCTTAAACTCTTATCTAGCTAACAGATTGAATCGTGATTGTGGAACAGATTGAAATCTCCATAATGGGAGATCATATTAAAATTCCTCTGTAAGTCTGCTACTTCTTAAATGAACTCTTTAAGATGCAGGGGAATACAACTGTGGGGGAGCAGGAGAGAAAGAAGTGAACTGGAGAGTTCAGCAGAAGAAAGGAACACAGCACATAAGATACCCAGACTTGTTGACAAGAGAGCTAAAAAAACACAGTGAAGGAAGAGCTGAGACTAATGTATTTGTTTTAACCAGAGGATGATAAAGAGCACCTGTCTGCTTAACTCAGGGATCAGTGTGAAAAACACGAGCCTACCTGGCTGAGAAATTCTGTCTAGCATCAGACACAGCAAACCTGTCTTCCTGTGCCTACACGTATCTAACAGCACTCACAGACCTGCTGAGGGGAAGGAGACAAAGCCAACACAGGACTTCTTTTATATTTTAATTTTATTACTTATTTTCCCTGTTATATTTACTAACATCAGAATGACCGAGTCACACAGAGGTAGCACCAGTGGAAGTTCAGATGGTAACATGCAAATGCCTTTTTCTGTGCTTCATGTTAAAGATGCCACTTAAAGACTGCTCTAGGCACTCACAGTCCCTACAGTGTGTGAACACTGCAGTGATGTGCCTTGAGTCAGGCACAGGAACAGGATTTCAGAACAGCTCATACATTGCCACACACAGGTTACCAACATCCCCAAGTTACTGTAACTAAAAACAGAGCAAGGAAAAACACCCGCAGTCCACAAAGAAAAGCCAAGGAATTCGGCTCCAAGAGTCAGGACCGAGGATTACATAAAAGGCTTTGACAACCAACATGTTTGAAAAAGGAAAAGAAAAGCAAATTCACGAGAAGAGCAAGAGAAACATCCCACTCAGTGCTCAGGACTTCCTCTGGATAGTGTGAGACAGCCTTGACTGTGGAACCAGGAGTGCCCAAACTGCACAGAATGACAGCACCAAACAAACTGCAAAAAGCTTTCTAACACTGAAAACCAACCAACCAAAACTTTATTGTGGCTGTAACACTCAATCCTTTTTCCTTTTTTCCCACACGGAGTGAGGCTATTGTACTCTGTCTTTGTCCGAATTCCACCAGTGTGATAATGTGATGTTGCTCTAATTTAACCTCATTATTCTTTTGTCTTTCCCAAAGCGAAATGCCACTTCTCTTCTTCCCTTTGAGGCTTATCTAAAACAAATGTCTTTGCTCTTAATGAGACCAATCCATATGTTTGCTCCTGCATATTGTGTTCAGTTAATGGGAAGATTTTTCTAACACAAAAACTCTTCTATTATTTGTCCCAGGCACCTTTGTGCTGAGTAACTGCTGTAACTGTTACCTTTGACAAAATGTCCCACATCCAGTATGTTCTGCTCCTGAACAGTCATCCTTTCCTCGAACTCAAGGTTATTTATGTCCCTTCAGCATATGTGTATCTCCTTTCCTCAACTTCTCATCATTGTCTATCTTTAAAAAAAACTAAATGTACAGTGAAGGCACTGATCAGGCAGCCTGCAGCAAAACACTACACATCAATTGATGCATTAAAACTATAATATAGGTTATTTATCAACAATTAAACTTTTAAATATTTGCTTTGATGATTACCAATAAATCAACAGATAGTCATTAGGAGAAATCTCATTGTTTACTTTTGCTGTTTTCTAGCTAGTAATCAATGAACAAGAATGTAATTATGTATGGTAACTACTCAGAACTTTTTTTTCAGTAAAAATCAGAAATATGTATAAAATCAACATAAAATCAACTAGGTTATTGTGAGTTTTGTATAAGTGTACACACACACTACAAAAACGCAAAATTCATTGAAATTATTTGCTGATCTTCTAATGTATAATAGCTTAATGACTTCCTTGATTTAAATGTAAACTCCTGCAGCTCCAACAAGGTGCTCTGGCAGCCAGACAAGGCCCTGATACCGCCAGGTCTCTGATACACCCTGTTTCCATGCCAGGCCACCTTGCACCAGCAGCTACAGAACTGCGTGGCACAGAACAGCAGCCTTGCACTCCCCATGGCAGAACACGATTAATCCTGGGAAATATCTGGTGTTATCAGACACCCCATGTGGATGCTGATGTTTGTTGCTGCTTTGCTCACAAAGGAATGCAGAGGAGCCCTAGTGGTTTACATAATATTCCTGATTTTCTTTTTAAATCGATCTCCTGGCTCTGTAGGCAAAATACAAGACAGAACACAGGAGCTCCCAGGATTGGTTCCAAACCCTTTGCATACAGGATGCATAGCAGCTGTTTTGCTTTAGATTATGGTGAACACGGGCCTAACAATTTAAATTCAATTTCATCTTTTAAGCTTAAAAGTGGTGAGAAATGTCTTGTGGGCATGGTTAATTCAGTTTTCTCTCAAGTCATTTCCCCATCAGACAAATCTGAGTTCTCCCAAACACTCTGGCCCACTGTAGTCTAATCACTACTGTATTTATTTTGAGCAAGTTTTCAATTTCTCATGGTAACCTGCAACTGTGACAGGGTTTACTAAAACAACTTCCTTTTGTCAATGGAATGAAATATGGAAAGAGAATACATGCTTCTTCACAAAGGGCTTTAGACCATTATTAAAACATCACTTTTTACCAAATTCCCTTGTTTCAGGCAGGCTTATGGAACTTATGCAATCACATTTTATTTTCCCAAGAAATAAGAGCTCAGACTAGAAGCTGGAGAATTCTTACTACAGTTTGAAAACATACATCATACAACAATTAACCCCTCTCACAGTCTCCTTGCATGGGGCTGCAGTAGCCATCCAGTAACCATAGCTACTCATTTCAATGAAAAGAAATTGCTATGAATGACAATGAAACCATAAAATATGTTCTAAAGAGCCCCACCAGATCCTGAAAGCTAGGGAAACCTTCCTTAGGGAAGGGAAAAGAACACAGGCAAAACATTTTGGCTTGATTTCCCACAGACCCATTTATCTTTTCAGTAACACATCCCAAAGGTGTCCATGTTGGCTGGGACACCAACAGGAGAATTCACCAGCTTGTTATTGTCAGATAAATAACAGGAAATTAGCAATCTTTGCCATAATCCTCTTACATCAGGTATGTAAAGTAACATCTCTGGCACAGAACGTAAAGAGAATGAAGGAAACAGTGTGTTAGTGTCTCGTGAAATGCAGCACAGCACCGAACTCTCCATTGCAAATTCACATAAAACATTCCGAGGCTAAAATTTTGATCCTGTGCTGGCAGGCTGCCAGTTCGTACAGCAATTATCACTGCTGACCTTCCCTCACACCTTGCACGTGTTCTAAAGATGTGCCTCGCACACAAAGATCAGCTGATTCTCCCAGTACAACGTGGGAGGGACAGGAACATTTACAGCTTGTTAATTACTTACTTACAGAGTGATTTTAGTATTTTTAATCCCGTTTATATATGGAACCGACATCACATTCTGAGGCAGTGAACCTTTTGTTACAAATAGCAACAGTGCTGCCTTTAAAGCCTGTGCATCTGGGAAAAAACAGCAGTGTATCATCTGGCATCCTCATACAGTTTAATGTCTGACTAATACAGAAGTTGCAGTACTGCTGTCTCATGTGCAACACAGCACTTAGTGATAAGATGAGATTTTTTGATGGTATTATAAAGATCAGTGCTAGGAAATACTCTAAATTTGGGATTTATTTCAGAATGGTGGGTCTGTCCTTCTTTGCTACTCACACTGCTGGAATAACCTGCAGCAGTGACAATGGACCAAGCAATGATCTGGGTTCTGAATAGATGAGAAGTTCCAAAAATGGTATCAAAAAACTCAGTAACAGAAGTGCCTATACTTAGGTCAAGATTATTAGTATTTCAGGAAATAAATTACAGGTCTCACACAAAGTAATTATCTCCTTTCCATGTCATAGGGAGATTATTAATACAGACTTGTAGAACAATTGAGTTTGAAAGGGACCTCTTGAGGTCATGCAGTACAACGCTCTGACCCCAAAAGCCAATCTTGAAGTTACATAAGGTTAACTCCTCACTCAGTTCATTCTTGAATACCCACACTATGCAACTTCAGATGTCTATTTTTGGTGCCTCAAATAGGATCAGAAAGAGGAAGAGATGAGCTGAGAGCCCCCACCTTTGCTACTGATGACATAAGGGGTGCAAATTTTGCTGTCACAAGCACATGGGGTCCACATGCAGACTTCAGCAATAATCAGTCTCCTACCCTATGCACATTACGTTTCTATGTTCAGACAAATTATGCAATGTGCTTCTATGTGAATAATGGAGATTATTTCTAGAACTTGGAAATTTGTTATTTACTAAAATCTATCCAAAATAGCTGACAGCAAGGCACAATGTTCAAGTGACTCCAGCGTCAGAGCTTCAGGCATTGGAACAAACGTTTCTCTTTGTCAGAGCTGGTGTGATCATAACTTACTTGTAAATCAGTAACACTGTTTCAAAGCTTGTTTACTGAGTGATGAAATCACATCTTCCTGGTAACCCCAAGCATGTCATTTATCTATTTATCTCCATCAGAAGAAAGCCTTTAATGAACATAAAGGAAGTGTCACCACTTATCACTAACGAGAAATCTGCTAGCAATCCTGACTGTCCCTATCTGTGTGTGACATGGAGGGGAAGGAAGGGAAGTGTAAGCATATATTAATATGAGCATATATAAAAGCAATAGTTGCCATTTTTACATAATAAAATATCTCTGAAAAGTGTGAGTTAGAAATAAGGATCTGTCTTCTCCATTTATTATGTTTTTAGCAATTCTTGCACATTAACTAATATTCTGTCTTCAATTTTCTCTTGGTATCTAAATGCAAATCTCGTTTTTTCAAAATGAACTATTACATTTACAAGGAATTGTAAATTGTAATACTGACATTCCTTTGAGGTCAGATTTTTTTTCTTTAGAAAGAAATGAAGCAATAGTAATTTGTCACATGATTTGACTGAAATATGTGCCTCTTACACCAACACAGATCAGCAGGTGCACTGTGCCTGAAGTACTCCCTCCTATTATTGCTTGCCAGGTAAAGTTTATAATACATCAAGATGAAAATTAAAAGTGAGATTGAACAACCTCACTAAGCTATGAAACTCCAGGGTTACAGATGTTTAAGTACAGACAAATTTGGAAGAATGATAATTAAAGTTATAGTTCTACAAAGCATATTAAACTGTCAAAAGCCAACTCAAGCAACTTCACAGGAGTATTGTAAATAGCAACATTCTAGAAAAAAAAATCTGCTGAGAATATTTGAAAGCTCAAAGTGTAGTACACAGTCAACAACATAACTGAATGTACAAACCCCTCAGTGCAACATAGAAAATGAAAAAATAACAACAACAAAACCCCAAAACCCACAAAGAATTCTGCCAAGAAAAACCACATCCCGACCCAGCTGCAGGAATAAAGCATCTCGGATTAACTTAAGATCTGGCAGGTAGTTAAGACTCATGAAGATCAAATACCCTATGCTTCCAGGGCTTCTGGAGCACCAGAAGACCAGTGTAGACAAAGCTACTTTAGGCAGCACTATCCTGGAAGAGCCAGTGCTGCCCTTAAAAGCATCCAGGAGAATGATGTATGTGCTTTGCTTGTGCACTAAACTAAAAGAACCATATATATGATACTCCCAGGGAAAAAGATAACAAAACACAAACAACAACAAAAAAAACCAAACCAAACAAAAAAATAAACCCACCAAAAAATCCCAACCCCTCAGTACTCTTTCCATGAATATATAAAGTTTTCTTTCAACACAGTTCTGTTCAATTTTGATTAATTTTCATCTCTAGAGTATTAATTGTTGAGTGCCTTAACTGGCTGATTAGGATCCAATACAAAGTGTATGCTGCACTCCTTTTCAACAAATTTTTCAGTTACTGAAGGAGGAATTACATTAATCAGCTGCTGGAGTACATTTAGCACTCAGTTTACATCTTGTGTATGTTTATCATAGATTACCTACACACTGTGGCTGGTCATGGTCACTCAGCAGAGCAGGACTTGTTCTGCAGAGCAGATTCAGGGCCCTTTGCCTGCCCTTCCATGGGCATTTGGGAGCACTCAACATCTCCTCACCCTACCCCAGCCTTTGATCAGGTGAACCACAGTGAGCAATGAAAAGCACTGCAAAGGCAGAGGTGGGCATAAACAATTCATAAAGGACATGCACATCTCATATTTAACAACACAAATTCACTAAAACCACAGCTTGGCTTTTCTTTAATGGATATTGTTTTTCATGTCAGAGGGCTTGCAGCACATGGATACCACACTGATGCTGGTTTTCAGCTAGCAAAGAAGTGCCACAGAGTTTATTCCCATCCAGCCTTCAACAAAGTACCTGTTAAAGAGCCTTATTTGAATTCTGCATTTTCATAATATTCATCAAAGAACTGAAAGAACACATCAGAAATGTTAAGAACTTGAAAAAAACTATCACTCTCAACTACCTTGCTCTGTTTAGGAAGCACACTCAGCAGAATACACTTTGGTGCATTTCTGGACATGAAACCTTTTCCCATAATGGAAGAAAATCTTTGTGTTTTCATCCTTCAGTTATGAAAAAGCAACAGTTTAAACCCAATCTAATTTTACTGCCTCTTTAATTGCACCTTCTGGTGCCTCACGCCTGAGAAGTGATTTACGTTTAAGCTGATAGGTTCAAACACTGCTTCAACAAATTAATGACTGAGAATTACCCACTCACTGAACCACAGCCAGGGTTTGCTGACACTCACAAACCTGAGCCTGGGAGACACTGCCTGCACAGGAGCAGCAGCTGAGCTCTGCCACACAGCACCCAGCTGGGAGATGACCCTGGGGGAGTCAAAAAATGCAAGGTGAAATAGAAAAAAAATAGCCTTGACTTTTGATAGTTGGAGCTTATCAAGATGCAAATTATGAAATCAGATTGTTTATTTATTTTTAGCCCATATCCCTCAATATGAAATTCAACTTAATTACCTTATGTCTCTGACAGTAATAATTGCCACATACAAGATACAGAGGAAAAGGAGATAAGCAGTTACTATGGAGTAAAGAGAAAAGCTGACAGAGATCAGGTTCAAAAGTTGAAGTCTTTCTGGGAATTCAGAAAGTTACATTCTGTACATTTTTCTATCAGAAATAATACAAGAATAGAACTCTTTGCATACATATCTGAAAAACAAAACTGAAGTTCTGTTCCACATTGCTCCCCAACTAAAATAAGTGTTCCTCTGTCACTATTAAGTGGAACCACTTCAAGAGTAGAGCCTGTGTTTCTCTGCTCTAAGCATGGAAGGCAAGGAGGGTTTCTCTCAGCACAGGCCCTCCCAGAACAGCTGAACACCAGGTTCAGGTTAGAAAGAAGCAAGAACTAAAAAAGAATTAAAGCAGGAATTTCTATATTGAGAACAATGAAGGAAAAGGAATTTCTGAATGCTAATTTGATTGTCATGTAAAACAATAGTCATAAGCATAAACCTGGACAGGGAACCAAATTTAGAACTTCATTTAAATTAATTAAAAGCTGAACAAGAAATTCAATTACGTGCACATATTCAGTGTACAAAACCACGTTTTTCTGTATTAATTTGATGAGGAAAACAGAGCTAGAAAGATTATATAACAGCAGCAGCTGTTTTTATATAACATTTATTGATTTATATGAAGCAGCTCAGGTGCTTAGATTTTTAGTGATTTCAATTATTGTCTACAGAGATCTCCATAAGTATTTGTGTATCTATGTACCCACACCTAAGAGATATTTCTATCCTTTCCCCTTACTTCAAATTTAACTTTGAGACAATTTGATTTCTTCTATCACCACAGTTTTGGAAGGACAGATCTGAAACAGCACAGTAAAGGAAGGCAAATATAATTTACATTTTTGTAACTGTTAACATCTGCAGTGCTTTTCACATTATTACTGCTTCATTACCTAAGCAGCAGCACTGTATTAACCACTCTGGAAAGTACACATTGCTTCCTAACACCAGACTGGGCCATCTCTGAGTCACCTGAAATGGAATGCCAATAATGCACATCACACAAGTGACTCAGAAAATGAAGAAATCGATACAAAACACACCAGTCCTATCTATCTTCCTCACCTAAATCTACCCTTATTCATCTTATTCCTATATCTACCCAAAAGATGTTTATCTCAATTCTACCTCTGCAGAATTTGCATCTTAGAGCCTTTATTGCCTGTAGCAGTACTGCACAACTAGGGCACTTATGGTCTTGATTTCCTGGTTTAGTCCCAATTTCCTCCTGTATTCAAGAGACTGTTGATTCAAAGCCTAACTTTAAACCACAAAAAATGCTGATATCAGCCTGCAAGACATGGAGCTCACAATGGAGCTTGTGTTCTTTACAAAATTTATATCAGACAATGTTCAGAAACCAATCTAGTGTGAAGCCACTTCTGAGTCAGATCCAAAAGGGAAGAATTCAATCCTTACTGCCAGGAGTACAAGACAAGAAGTTTGACTGCAAGTGCAGTGCTGTTATTTTGATAAGGCTTTTTGTGAGAATGAGGAGTGATGGTGACTAAAAGAAGAGATGCCTTTTATTACTCTGAAAATGTCAATTCTGGAGACTAAAGCAGGCACTTGCTCAATCTCAGCACGTGGCTGCTCAGCCTGTGCTGTGTAAGAAGCTGCCAGGGAGGGTGCACAAGCTGTTTTTACTACTGAAAAAAGAACAAATAGATGTTCACCTAAATGCTGATGTCATCACAGGATACACACAGTCAAATTCAGAATCCAGACTCAGAGGAAACATTTCCAACTAATCCTAAGAATGACCAACCATTCTTTGAGTGGAAAGAGAAGGGAGGGCAGCAGTAGAGTTTTGCCCTAAAAATCTACAGTGCTTGAAGGCTGAAGATTTTGCAGGCTGGATAGGTAAGAGATGAAGTTTTCTGCTTTGTAATGAGAAACAAGGAACCTGATTATTTTTTTCCCTCATTGCAGATCATTTACTTTTCCAAAATGCACTCAATTTCCCACTTCCACACGTTATTTAATCATATCAAAATCATGCTTTATTTTAGAAAAGGATTATATCAGTAATTTGCAGTAAGTCCTTTCAGGGCCCTCCTGGCATTAACACCACATTTAATATTTCATTAATTGGGACCAGGTAGTTCAGGCCATGTGGGATTTGAGGCACAGTATTTCTCTACACCAGACTTTAAATGAGAAAGCTTTCATTCTAAATAAAAAAGGAACCAAATGCAATGAAGCATGGGCAGATTCTGAGCATAGGCACTACAGAAACCCTGTCTCTGAAGCACATTCATGCTGCTGAACCATCACTCAAAATCTAAACAATTATACAGGATCAAATACCAACTCCTAACAATGCTGTTTAAGGGCATAAATTCTGAAGAAGCATGAAAAACTTTTATCAGCTGTGTCTGTAAGTCTTAACAACAGGAGGAATGCTTTGAATTTGGTTGCAAATACTGAGCTCCCTTATCCCAGTAAGGAAATGGATACCAAGACATGGCCTATGTGAGTCAGCTTTTCACCTCTGCTTATTGTCCCAAACAGATTTCAATTTTCAGATACAATCAGACCACCCACTACACTTCTATCAAACTGCTTGGCCTTCTACTGACAACTTCTGAGTGCAGTTTTGCAGTGTCAAAGTAAAATTCTTTAATAAGCAGAAGGGTCTGCAAGTAACATAGTCTAAAATCATAATTTCCTCATTGCTTCTCCATATTTAAAATACCCTGCAATATATCATGTAATCTGTTAGAGACTATAAAAGTTTTGCCACAGATGCAAACCCAGATTGGAGTAAACCACCTTCATTTCCAGTTCCTAATCTAAACAAAAGTGTTTTTATAAAAGCAAACTATGGATATTGATCAAAAAAACTCTGCTCTGACTTGCTATACTTTTACCTTTAACACTGGATTTAAGTTAACCTAAACTATGGAAATATGGCATGAGCGTAAAAAATATGTATATAATTTATATTTTAAATCAGTCCTTGTTGTCTCCCTCCTTATTCAAGTTTCACAGCATACATATGGGTATGAATAAGCAAGGGATTTTTCACCCTTACTTCATGAACAGCAGCTTGAAAAATGTTTCCGATTAACATAAATGATAATACACGTACATAAGGCTGTCTTTCAAAGAGGTTTGATAATTCATAAGTGAAATGTTTACACAGATGAGGTCAAGCCAAAAGGTTTGTAATATAAGTATTTAACGGATGTAAATCTGTTCATCACTGCTATGGAACATGGGATGACTTCAAATATTCACTACTGAATGTACTCGAGCAACTTGCATGAATTCTCATTCCAATTTTTAATTACTATGCAGTCTGTAAAGACAAAAAATCAAGAGTCAGATTGCTCTTTTTTTCTTTTATCAGAACAATTAACATTAATGACATATTACTTCACAGCACTTCTACACATTCATTATTAAAATAATAAATTGAATGAAGTCTAAACGAAAGTATAACAATACCTACAGGTGCAGATGTTTACCCTTACGAATACTTCTATCAATATTTCCTTAGCCAGTGTTCATCAGGAGCTAAAGCAAGGCTTAACAAAACAAAAAACAAGCAAAACCCCAAGCAATTCCTTTTAAAAATATTTATAGCATGTTGTTTTTTTTTTTCCAGATGTAATTTTCCTCTAGGACTGTATACAGCTTTACTTACATAACTTAGTTTTTATGGTTTTATGAAACCATAAAAAGAGGACAAGGATTTCCATTAAATACCATTAAACAGACCTTGGTGGTAGGACGGAAAGACAATGAATTTGTTTTCGCTTTAAACTTTTAGACAGAGCCAGAATTCATCTCTCTTGCAGTCCATCCTGGTTTTTCACCTACCAGGAAACAACATAACCAAATGTGGTTTTTTTTTTTCTCTTAGGGTTTCCATGGCTTTAATTTCTATCTCAATCTTAAAATTAAATATTAAAATTAAATATCCATCCATCCACATGGAGATGCAGACATTTAGTTATTTGGATTTATTAAAATCTACTCACACTGATAACAGCACAGGGATGCACGATATGGCACGGTAAACACAGGTTTAACAGCCTAATTGCTCGGAATTTTGCGGATCATTATGCTAATGCCTCTGCAGCAAAGTGCTAAATCGAAATTCCCATCACAAAGAATTCTCCTTGCTGACTGAGAAGGGAAAACTGGGACATCCTGGGGTGATGGGAGGAGATTGCTCTTCAGGGACACTGGAAAGGGATTTTCAAACCCACAGGACTACCAAACTCTGCCAAACGGAAGAAAGCAAAGCCTGACACAAAACATCAGGAATTACAACTTTGTCTGCCCAAACCAGGGACTCAGACAATGTTACTTTGCTCTACCATGGGGCTTGGGAGGAAGATGGATTCATGGAGCTCTGCAGGATACAGATATACCTGTACAAGCAAACTGCTCTGCATGTGTGAACAATTTTGTATTGTCCAGAATTCAACTGGACCTTGAGCTAAACCTCATTATTTTGTTCTCCAGGTACCACTGTACATTATGCTCCCTTAAATCTATTCTCCTATGTAAACAAATCTGACCCTGATCCCCCAGGACACCCAAACCTGCTCTGACCCCACATCCCCAGACTCACAGATGTGCTACAAAACCAGGCTTGCTTGGAGGGCTACAAATGTCATAGTGACAAGGTTTTTCCTTTGGTAAAATAAAGGCCAAATGATAAATTTGCCATGATAAATACGTATTTTGAAAGAACAAATATAATTTGAAATTTTTGATTCAACAATAGATCAAAACCAGGTCAAAATAAAAAAAATAAAAGCTATCAACACAGTTTGTTAGCTCCTTATGGCACTAATATTTTCTTCAGTTTTCTGAAAAACTTTTTTCACTGTTCTCTCGGATCCTATGTCCACATTTAATGACTGAAAATGCACCTCCACCACACAGCAGATGTGTCATTAACTATTTCTGAAAAAAGGTGAAATAAAATCACCCAGCATGAGAAGACTATGGAATAAGCCAACACTAGCAGATGGCATTTATTTTGTCACTGCTTGTGTTAAAAATTGTAACCTATTTCATCAGTATCTTTAAGGTAGAAACTTCATGCAAAAAATGGAAAAGCTGCTTTTTATAAGCTGTCATAGAACTCCTTAAAATAAAATGTCTTCTGTTTGTAGCTTTCAGTTTTTAGGATATGGGGCATTACACAGGAGATCGATTTGTGTGAATCTGAGGTGATCAAGTATTTTGCCAACAGCTCAGCCCTTCATCACACAACCTCCTTTGTTTCTTAAGCAAATTTCAATCCTTTATTTCCAATACTGGAGCTGTTCAGACAAATTCTGTAACATTGCCACTAGAAGAGGCACCTGGTAGAACGGTCAGCTTGTTTTCTTCTAGAACCCACTATTGAAGAGTCTTACTTCTCCCTCAGGATTTCCCATATTTTCGCTATTTTATTTTATCACACATTTTTGGCTGTCTGTTTTCCATTCTCTTGCTGACAGTTTCTTAACAAAACAGTTGCATGAAGACTAATTGCACAAACAGACTTGGTTAGTTAAAGAAATCCCTTCTAGAATCCCATGACAAACCCAGGTCCTGCTCGTGTAATTTTCAAACAATGTCCACTAGAATTTGAACCTAAAAATCCCCATTAGTGCACTGCAATATGTTTGATTGACTCAATCTTTTCTCACTCACTGTCAAGCCTTCTACTGCACCCCAGTTCAGGTTGGTTTGCACACACTACACCAGGAGCTGACCCTTTTGCCTTTGTCAGTTAATGAGGCTTCTCAGTTTCCTTTTCACATCATACCCTAAACAGCACACATTTACATTTCTCTGCATTTTCATAAACATATATATATATATACACACACACACACATATACACACACACAACACATATATATATACACAATATCATACTTCTGGGATGCTTAAAAAACATTAATTATTTTGATAAATAGCTGGAATTTTGTTACATTATTTTCAGCTCTGAAAAGAAACCAGGGCTGGTCTGGTTCTTTTGTTTGTTGGACTTTGTTTTTAATTCTAAATTCTTATTTTGACATAGATTTGAGATTTTTGTGGGGGAGGGAGGGGGGGTTGGGGTGGGTTGTTTGTTGTAGTTTTTAACTCAACTAAAAATTCTTCTTCCAGAAAAGGAGTACTCAGAAATGGTGAGATTTAGGACTACTCCCAATACTAGTGAGGGGAGATATTTTTTCTGTAAGACAATTTTATTCTCTTTCCTTCCAGAGCCAGACCACAGATCTGACACCAATCCTTGTGCCTGTATTTCTGAACCACTGACCATTCTAACACCCATGTTCAGCACTTCACCTCCCTTTTTGTGGCTGCACCAGTGGCATCTTGGACCTTGGCAAAGCAAAGGCAGAGCAAATCAAGAAACCCATCATTTTATCAGAGCACTGCAAAGCAATCTGTGCTCTAGATGAGCACACATGAGAACGGGGTACCTTTGAAATGCAAAGTCTGAGGGCTCTTCTTGTGGTGATACAAAGAGTCCTCTTCTGTTGACACAACATACACACTGAAAGCTTTGCAACACTATTTGGATGCATTCTCAGCCAGCTGAGGCTTTAAACCAAGGTTAGTGCCATCTGTCTGGTTTTGGCAGCATCCAGATTGATGCAGAAAATCCTATGGCACTGTTTAAAAGGAGCAGAGATAAAGCTTGGTTTTGGTCAGGTCCCTGGAATTATTAACATCAAAGATTTGGCTGATATCACCAGGCAGCACATCTGGGTCAGCAAGCTCACTGCACCTTTCTCACCACATTTAGAGCATTCAATGAACTATTTCACTACTCAGGTCAGATTTAGCATGTCCAAGAAATTAGACTCATAAAAGTCATAAAAGGTACTGTTTTTCTGTTGCTTGTCTCAGTTCAATTATTTTCTTAAATGCATATTAAATCAAGCCAGCAGCAAGCATTAAGGCTATCAAGTATTTCTGAGTTGTGATATAGTTATTAATACATTTTCACATTCATTTCTAGAGCCTGGAACAAACACAGTACCAAAAACTGAAAGCGATATATCAATCAAATTTGTTTGAATTGGGAAGAGCATCAGGTTGCAAGGAAAAAGAAGCAAACCAAAGAGAAACAGTATTTTGTTTCTATAAAAGCCTCAACGCTTCAAGTGAGGGAAGACATTGTTCAGTTGGATGCAATTTGTTAGACAAAACCTTTCTGTGAGCCTGGAAAATACATTCAAGCATTTTTCTTTGAGATTTAGTACAGCCTAAATAGCATAACTCACTCACTTCACCTGTGCCAAAATCCTCCTGCAGCACCAATAATCATGAATGCTTCAGAAATGCAGAGATATGTACAGGATCATTTCTGTTCTTTATTAATTCCATCTTTATTACCAACCACACACACTCCACCTTGGGCAGTTTCTAGCATTGTACATCAGCACTAGGGAAATTTAATTACTCTACCAAAAGCTCTGGCTCCTACTCTTCTAAGAAGCATGGAAACACAACAAACAGACCTTATCTGCTCTTTGAAAAAACACTGAACACTCATGGCCTGCATTAACTAGGAAATAGTCACAGATGCTCAGTACTTTCTAGAATTTGATTTAAAAAACTGTTCCAGTATTTGCCCAGACACTGAGATTTAAAACATAAAACCATTCACCAGTTTTTACCAAAAATCAAGCAATTATGGAAGAAAGTACATCAGAAAATGAAGGTGATGAGAAAACCTTGGTTGAGGTCTCATTTGAATATTAAACAAGCAGAGTATTATTCCTGGTTAGGGCCCTTATATTGCAAAGCATTTACTTAAGTGCTTAAAAAAAGAGCTCAAACAGAAAGGTATCTTTCATGTATGTACTAGGTCAGAGGTGCAGTGGAAGAAAATATTAAAATTAAAAAATCCATCTTTCATCTCTTTAGGCAATCAAACACAAGGTAAAGTTTTCCAAGCCAAGGACAAAAGACTTTATCAAAAATAAACAGCTTATCAAAAACAGCTGACACTAGAGTTAGTATAAGTGTAAATATCCAATGAATTAGAATAATTTTTGAATTCAAAAAATATCAGGAGGAAGATGTCACCAAATCATTATCTTTGTACTAAAATTCCTTAATTCCTTGAGATGTCTTTTGATTTATATTACTACAGTCTGGCAACTTTTTATTTTTCTAAAAAAGTGCATTGCAGGTTTTTTCCCCAAATATCCTCTTCCTCCCAAAGGAGTTTTACTCTCAGGGAAGCAAAATGTGAGTGTGAGGAACAGTGCTACTTGAAGAACCCCCATCTAGCAATGCATGATTCCCTACAAACCCACAAAAACCAACACAACTCCCTGATTTGCACAGCTCCTAAGATTTAAAACTTCAGGGGCACATCAAGTGTGGCTGGTTGAATCTCATACTCTTAGATCAAAGGCATTGAAATCAAGACTGAAAATGAACAAGTCACCACTAAATCTTCCACTCAAAACTCTGATCAAAGAATCTCTGAAGAAACTTGTGTCCCATGGAAACCTTCACCAATGGAATCCAACACATGCAACTGCCTTGGTGAAAATACAGGTGCAGGTACCATTTTGGTTTAAAATTATGCCTGTGAACTACCCAGAGCTGGCATCTCTTCCATGTCTTAGCTCTCCTCCTCTCATGGAATGAGCCCCATACCATGAAGCAAGATCAGCTCAGGGAAAACAGCTCCTTCACCACCCACTGAAAAACCCCTAAATTAGTTCAATCCAACCAGGAAGGTAATACTCAACAATGAGATAGAAATGAGTAGTAGAGATCAGGTTTATTCAACAGAACATAAATACCCAGGAAGAAAAAAACAACCAACCAAAATCCCACAACACATAATAAGCAGAACACACACAGAACAAGATAAAGCACTGCACAACACACAAGTTCTAAACTAGGTTCTAGGTTTACAAGGAATACAGTTTAAGCAAAATAAAAACCTTACGTATTAGAGAGTTCTTTGTCTCAGCCAGCTGCTGCCAGCTTGTCTGTCTGTCTTTCAATTTCTCAGAAAGGTGTGTGTGAAAATCTAAATGAAATAAAACAAATAACATTTTAGAGATGGCTCTTCTCCTTCTTTTCTTCCATTCCATTCACCTTTGGTAAGACACAGCCAATAGAATGTTTCACCTCCTCCCACCCAAAGCATTCCTCAATAGTAAAATGCATTACTCTTTATTATCTAGAGATTAAGAATTCTTTTATCTTGTTATCAATGACATAAAAAGGCAGATTGAGTAGCAGTATTTAGGTGCAATCCTGCTTTGCAGGCAGTCCATATACCCACTCTCAGCATCATTAACCACAAAAAGGCCTGAGTGCATAAAATCTCTCTAAAATCTCTCTTTGGGTGGAACTTTACCCAAAGGCCAGCAGAGTTTTCCATACAGGCTGTACAGGAGGTGCTTAAGTTCATACTAACTTATTTCCAGTGCACTATCCATTACTTCTATAGTCAAATACACATCTTTACATCCCTCTGAAAGATAATTTTTGTTCCCTAAAACAGACTCCTAAGATAAATTTGGAAAATGGACACTTTCAGCTGTAATAATAATTTTTACAAGTTTATTGCAGCAGCATTATAACTTTTATATTGACTCTCAACATAATCAAGCTCATTCTTTTGCAAGGAGATTATTTTTTTTTCTGTCTCATAAAAACTCTCCAGCTTTAGAAAAACAGATTTTAATACATACATACAAAGAAACCCTTTACTTTTGAATTTACTCTCTCTTAAGACTAAAAAACTCCTGTATTTTGAAAACATGACATAATCAGGGAGTCCTCTTACATTGGAAAAGCTCAAAATCAATTGAGAAGTATTATTGAGTTTCATAATAACATCAGGAAAATTTTCAGATGTAGTAAACAGGAAACATAAAACCTATTTTTATTTATTTACATGATTTTCCTTGCAAAAACCAGCAAGACAAGAAGCCCAATAATTAATGTGTGGTCACTCTAATTCTTGTTTTTCACTGTCCATAGGTTTTCACTGGAAAATAATTTTACTTGGTGCATCTCACATTCAAATCCTTCATAATATTTATAAGATAATATAATCTTTCACCCAAAACTTAAACAAATCAACAGTGAAAATGTGTTCTGTAAACACAGCAATTTATTATATACAATGAAAAAAGGCAACACACTGACACAAATAAAAAAGAGCTGACCAGAACAACAGACAATAAACCACCTTGCACACTAGACAACAAATTAGCTATTTGTTAGGAGCAAAAATAGTTTGATTCAAGAGGAATAATGTGAAAGAATGACAGCTCATGAATCTTACATCTCTGGCTTGGGGGGGGAAAGGAATTTCAAGGGACAAGTTACAAACAATAAAAAACAGGTAGAATTTACTGAACTGGATCAATGTCTCCCTGCCACACACAAAGTTAAATTTTTATAAGGTACAACTATAGGACATTTTTGGGTACTTTGGCTCACATCTAATTAGTTCAGCTTTACTTTGATTGTACAAACTTCTGATTTAAAAACAAGAAAGAAAAGAAACCCCAGATTTTCAGGAACATTTATCAAGAAGGATAATTCAAAGAAAACATACAAGTCAAGCAAAGTAATGTGAAGGGTAGAACACTGTGGATTTCAATGTTAAAATGCTGGTAAATAAATAATTATTACAAATTTCTTGTTTTGGTATTACCAGCAATTC
>WBNO01019037.1:0-11145 GCA_013400575.1 Peucedramus taeniatus | reverse complement strand
CCCCCCCCCCCCCCCCCCAATACTAGAAGCTGGTATTATTTTCATATTTTTAAAAAAGGGAGAAATTAAATATAACTAAACACATGCATATGCAGGAATATATCAAAGAGGAAGCCATGGAATTGTTTCACTAAGCTTTTTTCCTTTTCTTTTTCTATGTGAAAATGGAACCAAACTCTTAAATACAGTGCAATTCTCCTGCAGTACTTACAGCTAAATTAAACCATTTTAGTAGTTTGTAATTATACTATTTCTGTTATATCCCATCCTCTAATATGCAAGGTTTCAAAATCTTTAATGTCTCTATTTCTGTTTGAATATAAGCTTTAGCTTTCTTTTCTCTTTTATGGGGAAAACCAGAATTAATCCATCAACAATTCATCTATTGACATTTTATCACATTACCCTTTCAGCTTGTGCATGTTACTGAATCTGCTGTTTTCTCTTTCATTTGTCTGTGGCCACCTTGGGATATTTGATCCTTATAAAGGACACTGATGAGGACAACAAACTCTTCACCCAAGGAAGCTGAACCATTCCTCTTTTTATGGGAAGCACCTAAAACTAATGGCTAAAGCTCAAGTTGCCAAGCAGTTTCTCCAAAAATTATTAAAAAAAAAAAAGAGAAAAAAAAAAGAAAAAAAACTGTCACCAATGCCCAAAGGAAAGAATATTTCAATGTTAAGGCACTTGAAAATAGTGTCATCTGAAGGGAACTCTCCCTGGGTATTACCTTCCTTTGACACTCACAGGGAGTTAAACCTAATTGCATTTAGGGTTATCTCTTACAGCTACACTTGGAATCAACCATCCTCAGGAGGACTATTCTTCTAACTAATCTACTTATTAGGCTTTTATTCAGATTTAGTACAGCCTTTTATAAAAAACATCTTGAAGGGACAGTAATGGATTTTGCAATTATCAGTAGGAAAGAGCAGAATATGACCTACAATCTTTGGCCTTAACAAAAATTAGGAAAAGAAAATCTTTTGTAAGTAAATCTTTAGAACATTAAGTTAATTTTAGTCCCTATCACACACCACAGTTATATCTGGAAATGTAAAACCTGTGTGAATTTCCTGAGCTCCTCCTATACATTCCCTTAAAATACAACCCCTCCCACAGTAACTGGCAGGGAGAAAGAAACCTGTTTTCTGTCCTTGCCTTTCAAAGATGAGCGAGTAGCAGTTTTTGTTTGCTGTCTCAAGCCGCAGTTTAAGCCAAAAGCCAGCGCTGATACAGGTGATACAAATCCTGGCAGCACCACTTGAAAACTGAGAAAACAGCCACTGCAATTCCTGACCCACTCTCCCATGAGGGACACAGAGTTTGGACAAGCTCCTTGCCTTCTGTGTATTTTAAATATTTCTCTAAATTCCCTCCCAGCCCAACAGCCTCCAAGGGAAGCTGCCGCTCCGAGGAGATCCATTCCCTCCCACAATTGGGAGGCACCTCTGGACACCAGCAGCAGACACTCTGCTCCTCAGGATCCCAGTGCAGAGCACACCTGGCCCCACAGGATGTGTTTCTGTCCCAGGAAAGAGGCTGTCCACCAAATATCCTCTTGTTCTTAGTTCTAGTCCCTCTTTTGAGCTGTCCTAGCAACTACTCACAGCAATCAGCAATCCAGGAACAAGGATCACTCCTCTCCCCTCTTCCCAAGTCGTTTTCTTCCTTTGAAATTCTCCCCTTCATGGTTTAAATAGATGCTTCCTGCTATGCACTATTAATTCCCAATCTTATTAGCTCACAGGTATTCTGGCATTTTGCTGCTTAGCATTTTCAAATTGGCATCACTAAAACTTTGGCAACCAATCATGTAAGATGTGCTCCACCCTTTAGGATGATAGCACATTGTTTATGGTTGGGTTGTTTGGGGGTTTTTGCATGTATGAAAACTTCCTCACATTTTATGAGAGTTGCTTCCTCCACCCATAAGTCTTATGTCTCTCAGTCAACATTGATCTAGAAAATAACTGGAACATTAAATACGACCAGGGTCTAAATATCCTCCTAAGCTCCGTTCTCATTTTCCCTCTTGCATTTATCAAAGTGGCATAACCCAATTTTTACTAGTAATATACAATAAAAAGCTGGTTTATTTTTATAAAGTAGCACTTCAGAAACCTGAAAAAAAGCCCCACAAATAAATAGCCTGAATTTCTCAAGCTGCTTTCCCTCCCTCCCTCCCTATATTTACACAAAAACATCCTTGCTCCTTTCCTGTCACACCTGTGTGGCTGAGACCTGTCGCAAATATCTCTGATTTCTTTTTTACTGACCATTTTCTGTGAGCAGAAGTTTCTCCTCTGCTGGTATCTCAGTGCATTTTCATTGTTATTTGCTCAACGATTATTGCTCATTGTTACGAAGAGTTAAGAAAAGGACAAACCCCGTAGCTACTGACCAAAGACTCTCTCATTACCAGACAGGTCAATGCTCTACTTTGCCCTCAAAAAAAGTTTTTTTTTCCTGATCACATTCTACCCTAATACTTCAGACCCTGCCTGGTGGGCAGCTGGTATTCAACCACTACTCAACCTCTACCACACCACCTCCAGCTAGAAAAAAACCCAGTAATACAAAAGTCATGCACAAAGGTTTGGGAATAAGAACTTGTTCTGCAACAAAAAGGCCACACAATTTTTCTTTTCCCATATTGTCTTGACAGAATTACTCTCTGCTGTATTACTCTATTATGTTCTATTGCACATTTTACATCCAATGTTTTGTTTGATCTTTTGTGAAAGTTGCGTTCGGTTTTCTCTCCTCTAAAGTGCATTCAACAACTCAATTAGGCTTTAAAAGCTTTACCTTCAGAATGTACTGGCAGCTCTCAAGCACAATTATTCTCCAATGCAAAACACCCACAAGACATATTTAAGAGTATACTTCCACAAAATAATAACACACCACCCAACATTCCTGCAGAATTGACAAACACTACAAAGGAAAATGCTCCAATGCAGTTCAAGGATATCTGAAAGTATATTTTAGTTCAGTGAACTCCACAGCAAATACACCATTTTCCCTCTCCTCAGCTTAAAGGTAAGGTTAAAAATGGAGTCAGAAAAATGTTTTACTTGCATTGCAATTTAAAACTTCCTGTATGCTACCAGTATGACCAGCAAGAGATCTTCTGTTCCAGGAGCTGGGTTTTCCAAGGGCACTATCCATGCCTTTTACAGAGAATAGAGCAAGTATTTAGCTAGACTAGAAACAATAACAGAGAAATTAAAATGAAAAATATTTACATTTTTTGTTTTCATTTCCTATGGAGTACTAAAAGCATTGGAATGTCTTTCTACCATAAGAATCACAATGATGTGCATAATTCAGTTCAGCACTTAAAATGCAGAGATGTGTCTGTGTCTTTGTGTAGAAGTCTGTTATAACTATGAAGTCAAAGTTAACTGAACCTAAATTTCAAGTAGATTTATTTAAGTCAAATTAAATGATTTCTATTAGTCTTATCTCCCTAAAGAATTAAATACAGCCCTATTAAGTCCAAATGATTATGTCTATATAGGAGTGTCAATCAATTTCACAATATCACATTAAGATCATGCCACTACGTATCTGGTAATTTTGATAAATCTTCTCAAATTCCCCTGCACAGCCAAGCCCTAACATCTAAAATATTCATAACTGCCTCTTAATTCAACATGGTCATTGACTCACACAAAAAGTAAAACTCTAATTGAAACTTCCCAACATTTTTTCCCCTCTGGTTTTACTTTGCCTTTTGAAGTAAAGGTCAATTCAACAACGATTATTTCATGCTGTTAGGAATGGTTCAGTAGCCCCATGCAGAACAATGACTCAGCTACAAGTCATGATTTAATAATTATGGAGCTATAAGTCAAAACTCTCCTGGGAATAATTTATTAAAAATTAAGAAAAGTTTCAAGCTGCAACTGAAGGTTCTCTATCATTGCTTTCTATTTCTTTAATCATGCAAGCCTCTCACAACAACACTTTACTCTGTGCCAGTGACTAAGTTTTTAGATCAAAAACTTAACACCTGGAAAAACCAGTAACTCTACTATTAAAAACAAAATTAAATCTCTAAACCAGTTATCCTTACATAAATACGGTGACAAAATTCACATGAATGAAATTTTACAACAGAAGCTGTCAGGTACAAAGTTTAAAAAGCAGGGCAGACCCCATGCACTGTACTAAAGCCAATCAACACTTCAGTTAAGGCACCCACTGCTTTTTCTCCTCCCTTTTGGCATCACACAAAACTGCATAAATAAAAACTTCATGGAGAAGACTAAAACAAGTTTAAATCCTAGAAGTAATTCCATTAAAATAATTTTTCTCCTTATTGCAGGATATGTATTTTTCAGCTTGAAAGTGCAAAGAAAGGGACAAGTCAATCAGTAAAAGTTTTCTGACCATACTGATTTCCTTCTTCTTTTGTAGAATTAGGGAAAATCTAAAGGTAGCTGCTCTTGAGTTTTTCAGCTACCTGAATATTCCATAGACACTACAAAATCCTGTCTGCCTCTAACACTGTAGCTCATTGCTCATTTAAATCCAAGGAAGCCCCTAAAAATACAAAGAAAGTGACTGAGATCAGTGTTCTAGCAATAGCAGTGCCTCACAAAACAAAACAAAGCTCTTGAAGTAATAACTTCAGCATCTGTCTTCCTCATTATTCATTTATGTTCTTCACTGTTAAGAATTCTTGTTTGTTTTTAAATTGCTATGGCAAGTTAATTAATTGATGAGCCTCAACCACCCTTAAACCTACTTTTACTTACTGATCTCTCTTGTCTTCCTACAGCAAGCTCAAATAGTGAAAAAAAATCAAATTACAGTTTTCAAGTTATTTAGTTGGCAAGATCTTATTTGTCACCTGTGCCTGTAAACAATTTTTAAGAACTAAGAACTGACAAACAACTCTCAAGAAGACAACCTTACTGCTTCACTGTGGCTTTTGCTGGGGAAAAATATATGAAGAACAAGATTTCTATCTCAAACTTCACCAAATATCTGTTCAGCCTCTATAATGAGAACACCTATAGCTTTGAAACAAAACTCTTCTCAGGACTCTTTGATAAAGAATGTAAGTACAACCTGTAGTGAATCATATCAAAGATATTTTATCACTTCTTTAGCCCAGGGAAAAGTATAAAACTAGAATAACATGAAAGTAATACTTGAGAATATCCTCTGTAACTCCAGGAGCTTGCCTCTCCAATTTCCTAAAAAATTTATTCAACAGCTGTAGTTGAATTTTTCTTCCATCAGTTCCTCAAGTCTGGCTCTGAGCCAGTGTAAATTGTTAGTATTTACAACATCCAGGGACAAGAAGTCCTGAATGTATATGAGGTGGATTTTTGCTCATTTTGTGCCATTTGCTAATTTCATGCTGTATAGTTTCCATACATGTAAAAGGCAGTGAGAAATCATTTCTTTTTCACATTTTTTATGTCACTCACCCCAGCAAAGGGTCCAGTCATGTCACCAGCTGTTTTCACAGTAAAGAATACTGAAGTTATACTTCACAAGGGAACTATGCCATGCTTTGAGTAAGTCATCTCACTACCTTTTGCAGTTCCACTGTATAATTCTTTAAATGAAAGAATGAGAATTCAACATATTGTTCAATGTTTATGGACCTTCCACATCTTTCTACAGTGGCAGTGACAATATTTTCTGGTTTCTTCTTTAAATAAACTTCCCATTGCTTCCTAGTTTTGTTATAAGAAGAGGTTTGTTTGCATTATTGTAATATTGCATGGGTATCCTTTCACAGGATTGTCCATTGTTGTACTAACCTAACTTTCCTAAATCTTAATAGACAATTCAAAGCCCAGTATAATTCCTCAACATTTATCCATTTCACCCAATGTTCACACCTACCATTCACATTGTGAGATTATTCAGGAAATTTTCAACATCTTTGTCTTCACTACACTGCCATATAGAAATCTATCACTTCAGTAAATTTGTTTCTCCAGCTCATTCTAAAAACCACCAAAATTAAGTTTATACCATGAACAGAACAACAAAGTGCAGGAAGAGGCTGTAATGCTCAGAAAAAACCCAGATAAATTCAACTCTTTGCTGTACCAACATATGTTACCTCACACGTGATGGCAGCTGCTTCCCTCTGCACACAACACGGGCTGACAACAAACACACTCCTCTGTTTCCTGATGGAATGGAGCCCTCAGTGCCCAGTTTGTACAAAAAGCAGAAAAACTGCCCTGGACAAGACAGACAACTCAAACACATCACAGCTTCATGCTGTGCAGAGCTACAGAGAAAGCACTGCACTCCCTGACTCAAAGGGGATAGGAAATAAACACAGACAATACTTTCTCTTCTACCAGAAGGATATTTATGATGTGAAAAACACTGCAAAGTGTTTTATCTAGCTACAAATACTGAGTCATGTGGTGATTGACCTAGTTTCCTGTTAACTTTAAGTGTATTTTTAGTTACTCCCTGTTGATTTATGTTTTCATTAAAACCTGAGGGATGTCTTTTGAAGTCTGCTGGAGAATGAATGGAGGTGTGATGCTTTGCAGAGGATGCCAAGGCATTTTTCCCCAATCTTTTCTCTCTCTAAGTCACATGTCTAGTAGGAGCTCAACTGAAGAGCAAATAAACATAATTTGTTTACCTCTATCTTATCTTTCCTTCACAGGAATTTAAATGCAAATGAAAAATAGAACAAACACCAACAAATGCATCAAGTGGTAGTGCAGTGTAATGACTCCAACCAACAGAGTCTGTGCTCTGCTCACTGCCACAGCTCTCTGCAGTCAGCAGGACTGGCAGTGACTCTCCTTCTTCTGTTTGTAACTGAATATACACAGAAGTACTTAAAAAATAATCCCAGTATTTATACAGGAGTGATGTAATTAATTTTCAGAGTTTTCTGGAATGACATATAACATTTTATATAGACTATTAAGGAGATTACATTGATTTGAAATAGAGCAGAAAATCCACCTAAGAAAAGAGCCCTCTGAGTGCTTCCAATCATGGAGAAGATGCACTAAAAGGGTTTTCTTTTTGGGAAATGATGAGCTTAATTTGCAGTAAGTGGAAACTAATTGTTCTCAGACCACAAATGTAAAGTCAGGAAAATCAGGTCCACTGTTGCCAATTCTTTCTTAGTATGAAAATGGACCATAAAACTTCAAAATTTATGTATGGACTCCAAAGGTTCACAGCAATCCATAGATGATTTTCTTTTTGCTTGTTTAGCCCCTTGCCTACCACTGAATTAAATTACAACATTAGATTTTGTGTAGTAAACAAGCACAAAGTACTGCATCAGGACCTAGGCTCAATTTCAGGAACGATCTTGATAATTATATTAGGACAGTCTAGGTTTCCCTACAGCTTTCTATTTTTCAAATTTAAAGAGAGTTATGTGCGTGATGACAGCTCTGTGTGCTCACAAGACTATTCTTACTTTATCCTGTCTACTTTCACACTCTCCAGAAATTCAGTTTTAAGCTGCAGTTTTCAAGTATTTTGTCAATCACAGTTTATCAAATGCATTCTGCTAAGGCAGCTGTCAGGACAAGATTCAGCAGTGACAAGCTGTCTCAGCTCCTGTTCATTCTACCCTTTTTATCTCTGAGGAGGAGAAATACTCTGGCTAGAAAAGGCCCTACCTGCTCACTAAACAGGCAGTGGAGTCACTGTGTTGGCAGAGCTCCTGATCAACAGAATGAGGACTCCCAATAAATTCTCAGCAGCCCATTTATGCCTACTTTTACCTTATCATAAGTGCTGTTCTGAAAACACTACTGGCACTCTGCACACAGAGGTGATTGAGTAAAAAGACACAGTGCAGGTTGTCAATTTATCCTGAAATAGCTTCTAGTGGATAGATAAAAGCCATCTAAACCATTACATTTTTTGTGGGAAGTCTGGAGATTCTGTGCTGTTACACAGAATCTCCAGACTTCCCACAAAAAATTCCAGAAAAACACTCTTCCCTCTGTTCCACATACACCAAAATTATGGCATCATACACAGCTACTTGTGTATGTAGTGAAATATCAGTGCATACTGAAGTATTTTCTTATAAATCCTGGCAATTAAGAGCTTCATGTAATCTCATTCTCTATAAATGATATTTCAGAAAGGGTAAAACTGGGATTATGCCAAACTTGCCTTTTAGCTTTAATTGTGTTGACTACATTACCTAAAAGAATCTTCACTTACAATGACAAATCATGACTGGGAAAACATGTATAAGTCAGATTTTCTCCTCCTCCACATATATTACCATGGAAATGCCAAAAGCATAAGACAGTTCACAGACAGCTTATCTCCAAATATTTTAGTTGATCAAAATGATGCCATTTGATCCCATACATGGTCTGTTGTGGGATGAAGAAGGGCGTCTGAAAAGAGGAGTCAGTGTTAATCTACATCAAATGCTTCTGCTTTTGTGAACAGAAGGAAGAAGTTTCAGTCTTCATTAAAGAGGAAGCAAGAAAAGGCCAAATAGTGACTTGAACTTTAGAAGTGTTAAATAGTATTTGAAACAGGCTGACATTTGAAAATTTTCAATGGCTGTCCATTTTTTAAGTGTCCATCATTGTCCATAAATGTTATCTAAAGAAGAACAAAGCAATAAATGGGTCAGAGTAATATCAAAAATAAGAGAAAAATCATTAGGGTATGAATAGGAGCCATTAAACTGCCTTAGCACAGTGTCTCATTGCCAATCCCAGCATGAGACAAGAGAAGCAGAGCTGGAGGCAAGAGTAGGAGCACAGGAAGAAGTCAGAGATAAAAAATAACACAAGAATGACCTTAGGTGTAAACAGAAATCCAAGTCTCAAGTTTAGATGCTCCTACAAAAACTACCTCATGTTCACAGCTAGTTTTCCACTGCACACTCCATGCTTGCACATAATAGAGCAACAAAGTACAAAACCTCCAGGAAAATCTGGAATAAAAGACTTGAAAAGACAGCCAAGAAGGTGAGAAAACAAACATTACTGGTTACAGTTCTGTTAGAGCTGGGAAAAAAAACAACTCAAAAGCTCCAAGGACCAAGAATCAGAGGACTGGCCTGAAGAAATACATTCAGACTGTAATAGGTGCAGCTGAGCATTTTACTCCTCCGAGGTAAATAAACTGGACACATCACACATCCTTTCAGATCAAGGATTAGATATTGTCCAAACACTAAGGCTTTGTTTAGAACATGGGAGGGGAGGGGGCTGGCTCTGTCCAGAGGCTGTATTTCCTTTCCTTGCACTCCTGGCATGGCAGTCTCTGTACAGGCTCCTACCTTCTCTGTGCAGGGCACAAATCATGAACACATCCCTGTTGTTCAGGAGCTCCAAAGGATTGAAGGAAAGCATGCTTATATACAAAATACTGCACATAGCTTCTACTTTGCCAGCTGATGTAAAAACATGACAAGAGAGAAACTTAAGAACATAATAAGAATTTTCACATGCCAGTACTTTTTTTAGACTTTCTTTTTTAGTACTAGCCATAGGACCAAGTTACATCAGTCAGAAAAAATAATTTTCTGCTTTCGGTTTGTGTAATATCTGCCAAATAAGAGGAAATGACACAAAGGCAGAAGGAGATGAGTCAAGTGAAGGGTCACTGTTGTCTCAAAGAGGACAGACTGTGCCTCAGCCCAGCAGTGATCCCCCAGCTGTCATTGCTTTTATCACAGCACCTCTGATGCAGGTTGGGTTATTGACTCAGGACATTAAACATGCCAACACTCACCCATGGCCAAGAGCTGTATTCAATCACCTGGGAGCAAAGGCTGTTTTAGAAAATAGATTTAAACCCAGATCTTTCCTGGATGAAGTCATGTTTATCACTGAGAAAATCCATACAGCTGTTGACCCCGTTCCAACACAGAGAAGCACTGAGCTGTAAAACCAGCACTCTTCTGAAGGAGACAGAAAACAGAGCTTGGAACTATGACAGAGCAGAACCTCAGTTTCATAGAGGAAGTTGCAAATTCACTCGCTCACCTCTGGATTCCACCAGGTAGGGTATCATGACAGAATTCACACAAACATTGACCACACAACCAAGGGCACTCTGACATCTTCACTAGTCCACCCCAATCGCTTGATGGTCTTACTCTATCACAAGCATTTGGAACTTTTAAATGTCCAAGTATCAAATCCTAATTGTCAGTCATGACAAACCCTAGAAATCATCTGGTACATGGAAGCCATCAGGCAAATCACACTGATGGAGATACTTCACTGAAAGGGACAGCTACAAGGTGAAACATCACTTCTGGAAGATTCAAGTGAGCAATGTCCCAGCCCTTTTACAAACAAATATCTCAAAGTTCATCTTTATGATCTCTCCTTTCACCATCTAACACTGACAAAACCCTTTTAAGCTGATACTTACTGGTCAACATGTCCAGCATGCATTAAAAACCCATATAGGTGGGATCTTTACCTAAATTAGGCACTTAGACCATGGCCAGATTCTTTACAGAGAAGCCAAACCTATTCTCTGCAGTCAGGGGAGAGAAATAAGCAATCCTGAGGTGTGTTCAGAGGGAGGTCTTGTCCACCTAACTTAAATGTGTGAATTCATGACAGAATGTTCTTCCTCTGGAAAATATCTAAAAGCATCTACCACTCTCTACTGGTTCCAGGAGGAAAATCAAGCACTTCATTGCAACATGGCTTCACTAAGCACAACATGGGCACAGAACTGAGCAGATTAAAGCTGTGTTTTGACACTTTGGTTTTTTAATCTTCAGAACAGAGTGCAAAAACAACCTCCCTAAAAAAATAAGTTCTTGCATGGCTGGGTAATATAAATTGATAAAGCAGGGAAAAATGTTAAATTTAAATGTCACTAAGCATGAACAACCCTTGCTGTGTTAAGGTGTGAGTAGTGCAGCCCAGGCAACAATTCCCTCTGAAGAGAGCTCAAGGTCTATGACTGAGCTTCCACTACTTTTCACCTAATTCCTCAGGCATTGCTCCTGAATTCTGAATGCCCAAGCAGTCCACTCCTTGCACAGGTATTCAGATTCTATTACACATCACAGGTTTGAGGTAAGCAGTGTATACAGGGACAGAAAGTTCTAAATTCATATTCAAAAACCATACCTAAGGACTTTAAATGGAGAACTACAATAGTCTCAATATT
>WBNO01019036.1:0-12821 GCA_013400575.1 Peucedramus taeniatus | reverse complement strand
TTAGACAGATTATGTAATGAAAAACTTTTAAAGTCATTGGAAGACAATCAAGAAATCATTTTCTGCATATGATTATTTTGAACAGAATACCTAGATTTAGGAAATATGGAGGATTTTTTCCAGAATTTGTACTATTTTATGGTGTTGC
Organism: Peucedramus taeniatus; assembly: GCA_013400575.1. Lineage (NCBI taxonomy): Eukaryota > Metazoa > Chordata > Aves > Passeriformes > Fringillidae > Peucedramus > Peucedramus taeniatus. The sequence continues at coordinate 12,673 of WBNO01019036.1, read as the reverse complement.
AGAATTTTAAAAATAGATTTTGAAATATCTTTTTTAGTGTGCAGTGGTTTGAATATTACTAAATACTTTAGAAAATAAGAAATTAATTATTAAATTTTTAAAAATCCACTCTAATTTTATGGAGCTATAAAGATCAAACTGTACAACTGTACCCATTTTTCACTATAATGGTTAAGTCTGCTTTCTGAAACACTTTGCAAAATCATGTTACATAAATAATACCTTTTTTTTTACTTTAATTGGAAAGAACATTTACCCTCTAGTGAAAAAGATAAGAAAGAATAAGATCTTAGAAACCTTCAATGCTAATCTGACATACTCAGAAGAAATCACATAATTTACACTGTTACACACTGGCCTTGAATATATTGTGCATCATTTAATTTAGCCTTACTACATATTTTCCTGATGTACAATGGATATACACTTTTACCTGACTCAGAATCATTAGAAAAATAGTCCCCAAAATTGCAGGTGATATATCTAGCTTTTAAACCCTTGGTAGTTTCTGATGTCCTATATTAAGTTTGAATCAGGAAGCAATAAATTACAGCTCATTGTTAGTTACATTTTTGTTTTTTGTATAGAATAAGATATTTTCTAAGGATTTTTTATCTCCTTTTCTGGAATATAATACTTTGTCCAAATTCAAGCACAACATATAAGAGTGCTATGTGTGGTAGTCATTCATTTTCTGGGAGCATTTTTAGATTTTTATTTGCAAGAAAGATGTTTCTGTTAAGCTTCTTTAAAACTGGTGGAAATGTTTAAGAAGGCTTGTTGTCAGTTTTTGAAGGCCTCAGCAGGACATTACCTTGTAAAAACATTATTTTCTTTTTTGAGAAAATTTCTCTTTTGAGTAATTAAGTTAGTAATAGAAGCTCACATAGTCTTACTTCCTGTCTAAGCTGCAAAGCATGTTCAGCAACACACATGGGGATTTGTGAGGTACTTGCTGATAATTTCCAAGATCTTTCAGACTTTTTAGTGCAGAGAGAGATTTTCCCTCTTCAGTGTGCTCAGGAAAGAACTTTGTCATGTTTCTGCAGTTGTCATCTCCATGATGTCAACTTTCATGGAAAGCCAGCTGCTAAATGCCAAAGGGTTAGAGAATTAGAAAATGTTTGCTTAGCTGATAATAGACAAACATAAACATTTTGGGACCAAAATACAAGAGATTTGTTTTTTCTCAAAGTTCTTGCTGGTGGTCATTGAAGTCATTATTTGGTTTTTAAAGGATGTTAAGATGTAAGAGTGGGGCTTTGGAGATAAAAGTGTTTATGAACATATAGCTGCAATAGGTAATGAAGGCTTAAATGTGTCATATTAAAGGTTAAAAATCAGAAAGGATGAATATTGGGATGCATCAGAATAAACAGTTTAGACAAAACTTTTCCAGAAGCGCAATATTTAAAGGAAGAGCATACACACAAAAAGCTATCTATATATTAGCAAAATAGTTTCCTCATTTGCCAAAGGAGCTGGTAGTTACAGAAAAGGCAAAAACAACTAACTCTTCTTATTAGAGCCCCTCTTGCATTTCATTTAATGGAACAGCTTGTATTGTATCACTTAAAGTGATACATACTCAAATACTCAAACTAGAATGTCATTATGAAATAAAAGCAGAAACTTATTTAGCATGCACAGATTGATTTTCAAGTCTTCTTCAGGTACAAAAAATATTGGAATACTGAAATACTTTTGTGTGGCCTGAGATTTATTGCTATGTATTTGTTTAGTGGTACAAATTATTTCTCAATTACTGTAACATCTGACCTGTTCCCAATTGCTTCTAAAGAGTACATATAAAAATCTTCATGCCTACTTTTCCAGCCCACAGGAAAAATAGTTCAATATATAGTTCAATAGTTAAAAAATATCTCTTTTCTCCAAAATACATGAGTTTTATATTGTTTTAAAATGGATGACAGATGTTACTATTAATAAATCCAAAGAGAAACAGTTTTGTTATTGAAAGCATGTATAACCCTGGACCTCACAGTCAATTGCTTGCATTATTTCTGTAGCATAGGGCCTTCCACTGAGTTTTAATTCACCACTGGACACATCCCCTTCTTCTGTTTCCATGCATTCCGCTTTCTTCATTTGTACCTTCTTCATGCAGCTTATCAGATGTGAAGTCTGTTGACAAAGTTGGTGTGGAGGTGTTCTGTGGTTACACTGGTTTTGATGTACTTGACATATAAAATGCTATGCTAAGCTTACTCTGTTACACTATGTCTGCTCAAAGGCAGGAACTGTCTCTCCACAGCTGTTTGACTTCATTAACTATTTGTCACAAAACAGTTTGTGATGATTTTGCAAGCAACGGACATAACATGAAACTTTCTTCTATACTTCCTCTGTTTCTCTGCCCCTACCCACCCCCATCCCGCCTGACAGGATGACTCTCACCCTTCTGGCAATCACACTGGACTATTCAAACACTATCCCAGCCAACACTGAGGTCCATGACTTCCAGCTACGCTGAACAGCTGGGTTCTTATGTACATGCCAGTGAAGCAGTCCACCAAAACTGAAGCATCACTGTTTTTTATTAGCTAATAATCGTTTTCATTTGCAGAAATTTCTTCTACAAAATATCAGCACAAACCAAAGCAAAATCAACTGGAAACAACCAAAGCTTGCAATTTAAAAAGATCAGGAATGATTGATTGTCTTTGATTAGATGGGTAGAAGTTGGCGAGAAAATTACAGAAACTGTGAAAACAAAAAGCTTGCCAATAATATACATAAAATCAGTTTAACATTTACTATGCAAATGTTTAAAAGTATTATGGACTACATTTTATTTGTCATTTAAATATATTCACTCAGACTCTAGACTAAAATAATTTCAATATACACTGCCTCTTGTGGATTTTGATTTCATTACTTTTTTTAGAGGTAGCACTGAATTTCATAATTATTTAAAATAATGAAAAAGTAGTTAAAATAATTATGATGTGCTAAGAGGCGTGAACCTTGATCTCAGCATATAAAAGAGTTTTTTAAAAATAAAACAGTTTAACATCTCATGTTCCTATGGCCAGCCAAGATCTTATTTCAAATTACTGACAGTATAAATTGTGCTGGAATTAGTCAAGTAAGTTGTAGCAATAGTTATAGCACAGCTGAGTAAATCTGGTATTGTTCTATTTTCAACATCTTATGAATGAATTCCCACATCACTCCTCATATACAGTTCCATGAGAAATATTAGCTGTTATTTCTAGACAAATGTGAAAGTGCCATGTTTAAAGTAATCTCTCTCCCTCAGTTTTCCCGAGACCCTCGAGTATGCTCCATTCAGCTCACAGTGATTCACAATACCTTTTTCAAGGCCATGTGAATATTATTGTGAAAAATGTGTTGGAGTAGCATAGGACAGGAGCAAGTTCCCAGCAGATGAGAGCGAGTGCTGCCTTGCATCACCTGTGTGCAAGCTGAAGGCAGGGCCTCTGCCATGCTTCAGAGCATGCTAGGGTGTTGATTTTCTATCACAGAATAATTCAGAGTACAGACATTATCTATCATTTCTAATAGCAGCACTCACTGTTACATCGTGAAGCATGCTCAGTCACAGACTATTCCCACTTACTTCATCTTAGGGCAACAGCAAAATTTCAGGTAGCACTCAAAGTCACAGGCCACAGTTTTAAACATTGGGTTTGGGTGACAAAATGAACCTTTGATGTCATGAATCTTCCAGTCTTTATGGGATGAAAACTTTGAAATGCTGACTGCCTTAGCCATGTGTATACTATAAAGTGTTAATGTGAAATTCTGTGTGACTCCATGCTCCTTAGAGGTTTTCTGTCAGCAGTGGTTATTCAACTTGCCAGAGGACTGTGAAAAGCTGGATTTTAAGCAAAGTGTGTCCTCTGCTAGAGAGAAAGCCCTTTTGTATCCTTCTAGACCAGAAGTCAATGGTGTTTTCCTTCTGTAGCATCCTTGACTTTGGAGAGTTGTTCTTTGGACAAAGAACTTATTTTAACTGGTGAAACTCATGCCAAACAAAAAAGCAGTTCACATCTACTCCCTTCTCTTCTTTTTCCTGTACTTGCTCTTCTCTGCTGACAGATCCCCATTAGAAGATAGGCATCTTCCCAGTATCTGTGAAAGGGAATGTTGCCAAAAGTAGTGACACACACAAGTAGTGAGAGGGATTCCTCCCTCATATTCAAGCATATGAAAAGTGAAGTCTAGAACACACCCACTCCCTGTACAGCCAAGCAGAGAAGAACTTCACCATTTACTCATAAAGGAACTGCTTTCTTCCTTCTGTTAATAGTTCATACAGTTTCAAAGATGCCATGTGTTTTAACTTCTAACAGTGCTTTGTATTCTGTGTTTTGCATGTGTATATTAGGAGTACATGATACAAGGCATTGTTTTGTGTCTTACATCTTCCAGTGTTTTTTTAATTGATAGACACGTGTTCATAGTGGTGGAAAGACTTAAAACAAACAAAGAAAACATGAAAGTGGGAAGCTACTGTGTCTATTGCTTTTTTACAGTCACCTGTCTGTAGTGATGCAAGCATGAAGAGCATGTTGTAAGCATGCTCTTCAGACCAATGAAGATGAATGCAGCATTGGATGAAGAAAAATGGGTCCTATTTTGTATAAGTAACATTAGTACTATATTGAATAGTACTGAATTTCAAGGGATATCTTCTTGGACTGCATTTTTCCAATGTTCATTTTCTGTTCTGACAGCGTATCTCTTTTTTCCCCATTCTTTCAGCAGTAATAGGACTTCTGTTGGTTGGTTTTGTTTTTTTTTTTTTCATACTTAAGTTTTCTGATTATTTAAATGATGCAGTAACATTCAAATTGTTACATCTGTGCAGGTGCATTGTTGTGCTGGGCACCAGAAAATCAATTGAAATGCATAGACACTACCTTACTATTTAATTTAATGCACCTAAAGGGCTTTTAACATCCTGAATGAAATATCCTTTGTTTAAACTTAAGCAATACAATTTCATAACCCTTATTCCTCATTTCTTTCTTTTAGGGAGCTAAACAGTAGGTTTTGGGGCATCTATCTAACCACTACCAAAGTGAAAATATCCCCTTTCTCTTTCTAAAATGTACAAGTTTGATGCCGAGCTAGAAATGCAGAATTTAGTGTTGTTCTCCTTTGAAAACAATACTTAACAAAGTTAATGGTTTTGACAAGTTGCTTTGTCAGGTTCTTAAATTCTTCAGCTGTGACATTAATGCAGTTAGTATAGTTTATTGTTGACAATTTGGGCTAGAGAGTATGTAGGCTGCATTAAAAAACATTGAGGAAGATTATGGCATTGAGGAAACAATTCCTTGAAAGCAGTGCAACATTAGTAACAGAAATGGCCATGACAATGAGGGAGGTAGAGGCAGACTATATGGTCTGAGAGCTCCTTTGGCAGACTGCTCTTATTTCCTCTTTTCTCTCTTGCTCCTTTGAATGCAAGAAAACAAGATGCTTCTACCCCATTTTCAAGTTGAGATGTTGGAACTTGATTGCGATGATTTATTGCTTTATACTTAAGAATGAGTACAAGGTAACTACTTATAGAAAGTGTCATATGCATTTACTAGTATAAATATTTTACACAGAGTACTAATGAGTAAAAAGGAGAGGAAGAAAAGGAAAAGAACATTTTTATGTGTTCTCGACCAGTCAGTATATTCAGGCTGCTCACATGAAAAGTGTGCTCTGGTGTATATATGAACCTGTTGCTCATCCTATTATTTACCTCACCATAAAGCTGTATGTGATGTGAAAAAGTAAAGCATAAAGCAAGGACTGCCTGCATTGCACTTCTTTCCCCTTTATTTTTCAAATAAAAGTAAGGAGGATGTAAAAACACAAATATTAGTACGTTAAAAATATTGACTGGATAGAGCAAGCATGCTTTTTTGTTTTCCTAATCTTGATTCTTGGCAAACCCCAGTCTATCCCAGATTTAGTGTAATCTAAATCCTAACCCTGTCTGGAAACTTAAGCCTTAAATCAGAAATGGTAATCATAGAAATTCATACTGCTGCCCTTTGCAGTCCTCTTGTCTTTTATTCACCAGTGCAAAATATATAGTCTTTTCCTTGTGAATATTTGCATATGGAAATATGTGGGATGTTGTATCCTCTTTGCTTCAGAGGTTTAGCATTTCTTTTCCCAAATATATGATACCCTGCTCTTAAACCACCACATTCTCTGCCTTTGTTTCATTACCTCAGACTCTGAGTTCTCTCCTTGTGTTAGATAAGGGACAGACATCTGGTAGAGATGCTTTGATTCCCTAGTCTTTTTTTTTTTTATTTTTTTTTATTTTTTTTTTTTGAGACACAGCTTTTTGTATTTCCCATTACATTCCAAATGAACAGAACAGACAGACATCTAAAATTTCAATCATAACCAAATTTGGGCATATTGATGTTCAGATGATATGCTCTGCTCTAAGCTATGACATGCCTGTGTACAAATATGAGAATAAACCCTTATTTTGAGGCTTGTGTTTTCATATGAATGATGGATCTACGAATGTTAATTCTTGTTCAGAATGTCATCATTAAAGCAGAGTGAGAGGTATTTCATTGTTCATGTGAGTGAGACAGGTCACTTTGGGAAAGGCTTGCTATGTGCAGTCTAATTTTGCAGATTTTGAGAACTGCTGAAAGGTGCAAATTCCTTTTTCTTTATTAGAAGATATCTAATTTCAAAGGCTCAGTGCACTCATTTGTTAAAACAGAGAACTTATTTAAAGCTAAATGCTAATAACAATGAATGTTAACTGACTTAATGCAATGTGAAATTGCTGCTTCAACATTCATACAAATGATAATTCAGTCTAAGTGGCTCTGTGTTATGTTATATAGACATTACTTTGCAATTTTCAGGGTAATTGCATACAGAGCTACTAAACAAATTTGTTTTCTTTTGTATCAAAATGTGCTTTGCACATCTCTTCAGTATATGAAGATAGTTTGAAATGCATGGATTTTGATGGGATGGTATGGACAGCTGTTCTTATGTTGAATTTTTACTGATCATCTTATCAATGTCTAATTCACTTTCCTTGTGTGCTAAAATAGTGTGAAATTAAAGAGAACTCCCAACCGATACCAAGATCTATTATTCTAGCGTAGCCATTACCCTGCTTTACTGATGTACAGCACTGCTAAGTATCCATCTGTATATAGCAACTTCGAACAAAGGATCCCACAAAATAATTTATTGTGTGTTCATAATTACTTCTATTTGCCAAAATTTGCCTTGTAAAGTGTTTCAGTATGAATAATGTTTATTAACTAGCACTTCTCTGATGCTTTATATCTTTTAAATCCAATTTAATTTTTATGTATAATTAGAATTGGCTCTGGTTTTATTTTTCAATTCCTTTATATGCATGGTTCTTCAATAATAGTACAGAATACCAAATTCACTGCAAAATGGTGATTTTAGTTCCTCCCCTAGTCTCTTTGATTTTACTGTTCTCAATCCTGCGTTCAGTTCAGTAGGAAGAATAATGATTTTGAATAATACGGTCATGATGTCAAAACAGTGCAAATTATACGCTGCTGCCATCTGGAATAGTGAAAATAAAAGCTTTATTTACACTGTTCTTTGAAATAATAAACTTTATTGTAGCAGTTTATCTTCAGTATCTATAATGTATTCTGGGAATGCTCCATGTGTGCCTTTTTATTCTGTGAGCTACAGAATGACTGAAATTTGCCTGTGGCAAACCTATCAGTGAATCTTGAAATAGATTCACTTTCTTTTGTTCCTGAATAGAGTAGAGAACCACCTTCCATTTGCACAATAAGAATAATTGGTTTACATAAGCAAAATTTTCAAGACGTGCCGTCAAGCACTATAAGTATGTATTTTAGTTAGGCAGATTACACAGATTAACTACAGGTTAATATTCTGTTCTACATATGAATATGAACTCCAAATTCATATTCTGGAACATGGGTGTTTTAATGGTGAAAATAGTTCATGTGAAATTAAATACTTAACAAACATGTTAGTCAGTTTTCTTGACAACTATCTGGACTTGAGTCCTGTTGTTATTACCTTGCCTTTATAGTCCACAATCCAAAACCAAAGTCAGAACAATTTGCTTTGGATACTTCACATTTGTATTTCATATCCATATCATAGTAATATCATCATATTGTACTGTAACTCAAGACTATTCACACTATTTAGTCTTTCTTGTTTAAACATGATGGTGATTGCCAGAGTGATTCAGTAAGGTAGTTATGCAAAATTTAAGACTTAAAGACTCAATCTGTTTCTAAAAGCTAGCACTCTTCTTGCTGCCAGCAGGGCCTACACATGATCGGAAAGTAACCTTTTACAGAAAAAGCAATCAAAATGTTAAGAAACTGTGGCACAAATCCTAGCTAAATATGTCTTCCTCTTTCTTTAGCTGTGTTGTATATTAGACATGCAGGTTTACCACAAAGGGTCAAAGCCATTGTACTGAAATCCTCTTCTTTCATTGGATCCAGCTTTTGTATATACAGTCTTGACAGTACACCTTCATAGCTTGTGAAGTTCAGTTCCTGAAATTTTATTAAATAATTACATCATCTTAAAAAAAATCTAAAAAAGAGATTGCAACAGCACCTTTTTTTTTTCTAAAGATGAGGAGAAATAGAGTTAAGTGATGAGCAGAACAGAGTTTATAATATATAGTTGTGGCACAGCTATGCTATTTTCTATCACTACCACTTAAATATAAGTACGCTTTCTTTTTGTTGATGGAGCATGATTTTTTTTTTTAACTTGTGGCTATTTTCAAGTTACCACTCCATCAAAATTGATGTTCACACAAAAACACTGGGTTTGAGTCTCTACCCTAAATGCTGTTGCATTTATGAGAGCAAGCTCACCTCTAGGACAAATGCAGCAACAAGTAAAATTACGTATTTTACATTTGTTTTAGGTATACTTATATTGAAATCTGAATGTAAAGGCTAATGTGCTTTTTCCAATCAAGTTTCTTGAAAGGGAAGCAATTACTAAACTGGCAGCAAGGACATTGTTTACAGGATGTAGAATCATAAAATCATAAGATGGCCTGTGTTGGAAGGTATCTTAAAGATCATCTATTTCCGAACCCTCTAGAATGCACAGGGACACCTTCTGCTAGACTGGATTGCTCAGAGCCCTATCCAACCTGCCTTGAACTGGCTGGAGTTCCTTGCCAGCTTCAACTCCAGCTTCATGTAGGCCTTCCTGACCTCATCCCTACACAACCATACTTCATCTCTCTACTTTTCTTAGGTCACCACCCATCCTAGCTTCAACTGCGGGTCCATTTGCTTCTTTCCCTTCAGTCTGAATAGCAGTTCCCTACTCAGCCCTGCTGTTCCCTTGCCTTACCCAGTTTGTTGCTCCTAGGAATTGCCAGCTCTTGCACTCGGTGGAAGACTTCCTTAAAGATCTGCCAGCTCTGTTCCGCTCTCTTATTTCTGAGAAAGTCTCCTAGGGGATCTCACTGGCTATCTCCTTGAAGAGCTGGAAGTCTGCTTTCCTAAATTTCAGGGGCCTTGCCTGGCCCGTATCCCTCAGGACTGCGAACTCCAGCAATGCGTGATCCCTGCAGCCCAGACTCCCTCCAATCTTGATGTTCAAGATCAACTCACTTCCACTGGTGCCTGGGATCCAGGATTGCATCCCCTCTGCTGTCTATTCCTTTGCTCCAGAAGGTATCCTCATGCTTTCCAAGCGTCTCCTGGCTTGCCTGCAGCTTGCTATGCTGCTTTCCCAGCAGATTTTGGGATGGCTGAAGTGCCTCAGCAGGACAAGAGCCTGTGAGCATGATGCCTCCTGATGCCTCCTGTAGCTGGAGCAAGAAGGCTTCATCAATAGGGTCCCTTTGGGCAGGGGTCTGTACTTAAAACCATCCACACCATCCATAAGGTTTCTTGCCTCGGTCCCTGATCCTTACCCACGGGCTTTTGACCTGCTCATGGCTGTTCTTCAGAGACAGCTCTTCAGGCTCAGTCTGCCTCCTTATGTAGAGGGTGACCCCTCTGCCTCTCTCCTTCCTCACTTGTCTCTTCTGAAGAGCCTGTAGCCATCAATAGTCACACTCCAGTCACATCCCAAGTTTCAGTAATGGCAAGAAGATCATAACTTTCTAGCAGCTCAATGGCTTCCAGCTTCTGTTTGTTGTCCGTTCTGTGTGCCTTGGGTGAGCAATGTCAAACTGATTGAATATACAGAGAGTTGAGAAATACTAAGAACCATGATACAAAGCAGGGCAAGGGTCATTTTGTAACATTCTTTCTTGAGGGCTCATCTGGTAACCTCTCTCTGTAATTGTTTTCTACATTGTTCAGATCATACACTGAAAAATAACTTCTGTGGAGCTCATGCAGTGATTGGAAGTTATACTAGTGCAGTACTGAATGCATTCCTTTAATGCCAATAATGAAATTCAGCACCTTTAGGACAAATAACAAATTCAAAGAATGTGGCCTATTTCTAGATCACTTGTATCTGTCATCCTAAACAAAATACATATTACATGTATAGGTCACTAAGCCAGAAGGACAAGGAAATCTGACCTTTAATGGCCTCTCAAAATGACAGTACCAAATGACTTTGAGAAGGTCAAGTCTGATTTAAATTGTTGATGAATTGGAAACTAATTGACTGGAACTGAATATTGCATGGGAAGAGCAGTATATACTGTAATTTAGAACCTAGTGAGCATATTAATGATCAGTAAAAAATACTTTTCTGGCCACCTCACGTAAAACGGTAGAGGGACCAATATATAAAAAATTTGTAATTGCTACTTTTCTCTTACTGTGGCTGAGATGCAGTCATTCAATGATTTGATGCTCAGCTTTGTTTCATAGAGTGTTTGATGATCTGTCATACTTGGTATCAATAAAGTGTAAAGAGTGTTGTACAAATCATTAATAAACTTTAAAAAAAAAATGTAATTAACATCTTTAAAATGAAATCCACCATGATAAGCCCTCCAATTAGAAATTTCATTATTTCCCTGGTCCATTTGATGTTGAATATCTGGGTTTATTGCCAGATACCTGAAAGCCAGGTTGGATACCAGCCACAACTGTCAAAAATATAACAGTTCTGGGTATTTGAATGTTAGATTGTGATGTTTCTCATGAAAATTTCATGAAGAGCATTCATTCAAAGAGATTCTATGCATAAGGCAGATGGATGGAATTTAATTGCCCTTATTAAAAATAAGAATGGGAGGCTCTTTACTACTCCATCCTGTTAACATTCAAGATAGATTGTCTTTGTTGTACACTTAGGTATTTGCAAAAGGGACTCTAGGGTTTTCTGTATAACCCAAGTAGGAAAGGTAAGGTCATAAAAATCCTGTTCTGTGTCACAAGTCAAATCTTGTCAGCTAATACCAAAGCAAAGACTTTTATGAGCAGACATGAAATATACCTTTCTTTGGGAAAAGCCTATGGCTGGTGAATGATTTGACATTTATCAGCTGATGGGTAGAAATACTAGTTCTGAAGAGTCATGGACAGTTGTGTTCACTCTACCAATGCCCTGGAATATTTGGTGAATTGGGTGCAGGTTATTTCTCCTCTGTTCTTCTGGTTGCAGGTAGTAGCATTGGAAGAAACAGATGGACCTACATGGTTCCATCAGTATTGTCATCACCAATAGTGACACTATCACTATATGTGTCATCACATATAGGCCATCCCATTTTCTTTGATAATGAGATGGCCTATATGTGGCATCACCTTGCTCAATGGAGCTCGGATTCAGCTCTCTCTAAGGGGGAAGAGATTCTTTGGTGAAGAGCTAGCAGGGCTTAATTGATAGGGGTTTAAATTAGATATGACAGGAGAGGGTGATAACATCGGGTTTAATAGTGATAAGGTGTGGGACAACATGCCATCCCTTCCGTACTGGACAACATGCCATCCCTTCCATAGAGCATCTTAATCAACCTTCTAGATGGCTGAGCCAGAAAGAGACTGGAGAGGGTATGCAGGACAGCACCAAGACATTCCAGCCACACCAGACAGAAAGTCAGCTTCATTGGGGAACAACTTAAAACTCCTTCATGCTAACATGTGCATCATGGATAGTACTGGAGATGTGTGGATGCATGTCTATGACTTTAATTGGCATCATGGAAACACAGGGACCTCTTCTATGACTAGAGTGTTGGGATGAAAGAATGCAGCCACTGCGCATCATATTTGAAAACTCGTGGCAGTCTGGTGAAGTTCCCACCAGCAAAAAAGGGGAAAACAAGACTCCACTATTAAAAAGGGAGATAAGGAAGAGCAAGGAACTACAGGCCAGCGTCTCACATCAGTGCCTGGCAAGGTCATGGAACAGATCCTCCTGGAAAATGTGCTAAGAGACACTGAAAATAATTAGATGATTGGTGACAGACAGCATGGCTTCACTAAAGGCAAATCATGCCTGACAAGTTTGGTGGCCTTCTAGGATTGCGTTACAGCAGTGGTGGACGAGGAAGGGCAGCAGAAATCATCTACATGGATTTGTGCAGAGCATTTGACACTCTCCCAAATGTCACTCTTGTCTCTTAACTGGAGAGCTGTGAATTTTGGCAGGTTAAACTCTGGTGGATAAAAAATTGGCTGGATGATGGCACTTCTAGAGTTGCAGTCAACAGCTCAAT
>WBNO01019035.1:0-24317 GCA_013400575.1 Peucedramus taeniatus | reverse complement strand
CAAAAAAAAAAAAAAAAAAAAAAAATCCCTTCCAAACTTCTAGAAACAAGCTTCAGCATATGAATCCCAGTGAGAATTGAATCACATTCCCCTTGAGATTTCTCATTGAGAATAAAGATTGCAGGCATCTCAAACCTGTCCACAACAGAAGGAAGTGAAAGGTGAAAGAACATCCCATTTGTATTTAAATTATAAAAAAACTGGTTTTAAGTAATATTCAGGAAACTGGGAGCCTTATTTATTTGTACTATTGAATGCTTGAGAAAGCAGTACTGCATTCGACAAGTCAGCTTGTTCTGGTGACTCCCTTTCCCAGCTCCAGTCAGGCAGGATGTGCTGAATGCCAACACAGAGATGCCCCCAGCCTAGACAGCATCTGCATTCCTCTTTGAGGGGCCTCTGCTTCTCACTCTGAATAAAAAAATCTGGCACATCTGTAAAGTTTTTGTCAACACAGATCTTTGTGCTGTTTCCAGGAACCCAAAATACCTAAGACTGGCACTGGCATATCTCATGTGTTGTGTCAGCCAGTTTTGACTATCAAGGGATTGCAAAACAAGCATGAAAATTAAACCCGAAACTGCTTCAGTAGGCAACTTGGAAAGACATTCCTCTGCTGTTCCCTTTTTCATTTCTTTGCTTTGAACAGTTGTTCCAGTTGATGGTAAATTCCCAACCCCCAGCCTCTCTACTAGATATCTAATATTGAGTCTTTTTTCTTGAAACAAAAAAGTCTTTATGCCTGTAAAGTTCTGTGTTCAGAGTGTTCTTGCTAAACACAAGACTGTTCACTCTACTGTATTCTCGTATTTAACATGACTTCTGTCCTTTAACAATTTCTTTCTGAAACAGATTTCTTATGTACTATCTCCCTGTCTTCTCTTATTTATTTTACTTTATTTTTCTTTATTTTTAATTTCTCCTTTCTGATGAGAGTAAAGGGAGGGCAGGATATTCTGATCCACCATTTCAGATTCCACTGTGGTACAGAACCTGTCTCTAAACTGAATTTCCACCCTCCTCTTTCCCATGCAGAGAAAAAGTTGTTGTCTAGTGCTTGGGTCTAGTCCTGTCTGTGGGAAGACCATTGCATTCTTTTCCATGAACCACAGTCCATTGTGAAACAGTTCAGGGAATGAAAAAAAAAGCACAGAAATATTTTTATTTTGTTATCTGAAATAGCTCTAAAAAATCCCGTCCTAAATCACCAAAAGCATACTGTAGATTTAGAAGGAAAAAAAAAAAGATTCTAAAATAACAATTTATTGCAAATAAAATTTTATAATTCTTATTAGTTCTTAATTCTTAAGAATTCCATTTCCAGCCATTCTTTCCATTACTCCAGCCTTCCATTTCATTAAAAAGTGAAACATTATCTTGAAAAGGAAATAAATATTTGGTGAAAAAATTACTGATACTGAGGCTTGTGATGAAAATAAGTGAACAACATTAGACTCTCTGGTGTGCAAACTGAATTTCAACTAGCATTTTATCAGAAGTTCATTCATTAATTAGCCCCATTTCCGAGAGAACAGCAACATGCAGCAGTCAGGTTACCTTTGTGAATGATGAGCATGTAACCTAACCAGAAGTTATCTGAGTTAATTGAGATTAATTTCTTGTGAGCAGAGCTTAAGTCCCCTGGGGTCTCATCGGGATGATGGTGCTTCTGATTTATACCCTTGTAGCAGTGTTATTTATAGAACAAAGTTCCTCAAAACAAAATCAGAATACTTACTTCCCCTGCATGACAGCTGTTCTACTCAGCAATATATGTGTAGTTTCTCTCTTTCTCAGAGCCTTAAAATCCTTTACTTTATATGAATTCAGAATTATTAAATGTAATGAATCATCATAGGATAAATATTAGCAGATGATATCTAAAAATGATGTTGAATTCTCTGTGCTAAATATGAGATGCGGATTGTCTGTTTTTTTTTTAATTATTTTCAATTTGTTACAGAATCACAGAACTATTCAGGTTGGAAAAGACCTCTGAGATCATTGAGTCCTACCTATGACCAAACAGCCGCATGTCAACCAGACCATGGCACTACGTGTTACATCCACTCTTTCCTTCAACACCTCCAGGAATGGTGACTTCACCATTCTCATTTCCGTGAGCACTTAATTCCAATATCTAATTACCCTTTCTGTGAAGAAATGCTTCCTAATGTCCAACATAAATCTCCCCTGGTGCAGCTTAAGACTGTGTCCTCTTGCCCTGTCACTTGTCTGGGAGAAGAGGTTGACTCCCACCTGGCTACAACCTCCTTACAGGTGGTTGCAGAGAGTGATGAGGTCACTCCTGAGTCTCCTCTTCTCCTGGCTAAACAACCTTCAGCTGCTTCTTATCAGGCATATGCTCCAGACCCTTCACCAGCTTCACTGCCCTTTTCTGGACTTCCCCAGAACATTTTCATGCCCTTCTTGAAGTAAGGGGGTCACAACAACACAGGACACGATGAAGATAGCAAATGAAAGATCGTGTGATGCAGTTTGACTCAATGGGAAAATCTGGCCAAAAAGGCATGGGTCAGAGCAAAGGTGATTCCTAGAGCAGCCATCAACATGTATTCTGTGCAGCTCCCAAATGTTGTAGACCTCTGCATCTCTTTTCCTCCACCTTTATATCCACACAGCTCCCTCTTTTATATTTGCAATGTTTCAGAGAGTTTGTGGAACATCACTGGCCTAGTACATTTTTCCTCCTGCCTGTGAACACAACTGTTCAGAATTGCTACTGCACTCCTGAATGTTTCAAGACATGGCCTCAAACTAGTGCTGAAATCTGTGGCTTTAAGTTGGGTATCTTGAAGCTTTTAGATTTAGGAGGAGAAAGTGCTGTGGGAAAGCTATGCAACTTCTTTTGCAACTAGATGCATCTTCTGTCTCTGTCTCTGCTTGATACTGGGAATTTAAAACATAATGTGGAGACTCTTTTAGAAGTGTGAAGGTTTATCTTGAATCAAGAGACTCTAGGCATTTATAGAAAATGTAATAAACAGAAAAGAATCTGTATCTGGAGAAAAACAACAGAATCTGGTAAGTGCCTTTTCTCAGAGATGTTAAATCCTGGGACTCAGTCTGAGGGAAATGTCTGGGACAATAGATGAAAAGAGGGCATGTCATTAAAACATGCCATGCTAATAAGTGGGTAATGTCTCCACAGAGACTGTGTTTGTGCATGTTTACACCCACCATTCCCTGCCTCTGTATTTTTTAATCTCCCAAAGGAGTATAAATACCTTGCAAACTTGAAATTTTTTTATGGCATGACACATCTTTTCAAGAAGAAGAAACCTTGAACAAATTAGTTATTTTTGTAGAGAGATATCAAATGATATACGGATGAATCCTTATTTTTAGCTGATCTAACCTCACAAGAGAAGAAATGCAGAAGAGAACTAACTCCTCTATATTTAGCGTAATTTAAAGATTGTTTTTTTGGCACCACTACAAAGGAGTAATCTTTGGTGTGCAAGTGTATGCTGGAGTTTTTTACTGGTATTTAAATCTGGAACACGAATCTGAAAGGAGTTGCAATCTTCCTTCTATTGAAATCAAACCTCTTCCCCATGTCTGTTCACCCATTCCAAGGTCTTCTGGAGCATGGGTGTGGGGAAGTTTCCAATTTCCTCAACGCTTTTCTAAAGCAGTCTGTGCCCCTGCCTACAGAAGAAGCTCATGGAAATCACATGCAGACAGAGGAGAAGTTCTACTAAATGTCAGGGACCTGGTGCCTGCACCAGACTTAATACCATTATTTGCTGTCTTTCCTCTAAAACAGAAGGGTTCCCTATTGCTGGCAGTTCGCAGTGTTCTTGCTTTTTTATTATTAAAGCATCTTTATGAAAGAGACCTTAGGCTTCAATACTTGTGCACAATCTGAGCATCAAGGCTTTGCAGAGAGGCAGAGACACAGCAGTCCTAATGTGAATCTTCCTCCCTACAACTTGTATTTGAAAGGAGTATTCCCTTCTTTCCAGGACTATAAACTAGCATGCCAGGCATCACTCCAGCACCAGAAAAATCTGCATAATCTGTACAAGGACCTAAAGAGGCTTCCCTGTACCAAAAGAAAGTGAGGTATTGGCCTCTTATATTGAAGGGCTTCCTAAGGAAATTACAATTTCAAACATATTATCTCCAACTTGAGCAGATATTTTCTAGATTCATGTGACCAGAAATAAAGCCACTT
This sequence comes from Peucedramus taeniatus, assembly GCA_013400575.1. NCBI lineage: Eukaryota > Metazoa > Chordata > Aves > Passeriformes > Fringillidae > Peucedramus > Peucedramus taeniatus. The sequence goes on along the minus strand of WBNO01019035.1, from coordinate 20,116 downwards.
CTCAGACAGAATTTACACAGATTGATTCTACTGTAAATATTTGGTTTGTTTTTATTTTTTTCAGGAAAGGCACAAGGCTCGAGTGAATGAAATGTATCAGCCTTTTTCAGGCCTAAAAGGAGCTCCTTTGAGGTTCAAAGTTTTACCTTCATTTTGTGTATATAATATTTACCTATCTTCTCTTATCTTGGAGCTACCAATGAGACCTCTTGCATTTGCCATCATTTTAAAATTTGGAGGGGTACTCATCTGGTGGTGGCATAATTCACCAGAGCTTCAAAGGAAATCAGTAGCTGAAAATCCAAAATACAGAAGTCTTTTTCTAGGAAGAAGTAAAAGACAGTGGAAAGGTCTCACACACATCTCTACTGTTTGGATTAGAAAATGTCTGAAACTAGACATTTCCCCTATATCTAAGATTTCAAGTGGTGCTCTAAACTAAATTCAGAGTTTGATATTTCTCAGTCCATCATGATTATCTCTTGTATTCTTTATTTTTGTTCATGGAAATGAGATACATTTATCCAAATAAATGAATAGCATTATTTGTCACCACGATGATAAAGCTGGCTAGATATTTATTCATATGAGTGAGGATGAGACGTAGGTTTCCAACAGTGGTAAGATAATATTTGTCTTTTGGAGTACAGTGAGGTACCCAGTGATATGCATCACAAAATGCCCCAGCTGCTTTCACAAAATAGAAAAAAAAATTGCCAGACTTCCAAGTACAGGATAAATAAGCAGTATAAATATGGGAAGGAATAAGAAACAATTACCAGGCCCTCAGTCTTAATATGTGCTGTCTCCACAAAGTCCCATTTGTGGCCTCAGAAATTATTTCATCTATTTTAGTTTGTTTTTAAAATACAAGCCACAGAGAGAGGAGATTTCCAGCACTCAGATTAATGTATAGAATATTGCAGTGGTAAAAGAAACTATGCTAGCAATGCGTATGTAAATTTATTTCTGTCTTTGAACTCTGTTTAAAGATTACTCTTGAACACAGCTGCTAATATTTAGCACCAATATAGTCCTTGCTTACAACATTTTACTGCCAGTGAAAAAAAAAAAAGGATTTCCTTTTCTTTGCAAGGGCTTTCAATAAGACAGGGAGAAAAGAAACTGCTTTTGTTGAGCTTACCTCACACATAACTTTTTTTCATTAGCTGTAAAATGTCCACATCTGCAGTTAGAAACAAAACTGATAGGTTTCAGTGATCCGAGGTGATACTATTATAAGGGAGATATCAGCAATTCTGTGATTCAACATGTACTTTCCTTGTAACGGAAAGCCAAAATGAAAATATTTCTGCATCTGGGTTCAATAAAAGTCTCCTAATTTTCAAAGACATATTCTCTTGAACTTGTCAAAAGAAGCAGTACAAAACTACATTGCTCAAATGTCACTGCTTTTTGGAGAACAGAAAATTTTTCTAACACCCAGATTAATGTAGTGTAGAACCTTAATCAATTCATACTGAAATACTTTGAAGTTCTTATACAAAAGCCAGCTGGTGGAAGTGTGCTGTAAAAAGAACTTGCTGAATTATTCATTGTGAATAATTTGTGCTACGAATTTACCCTCCCACTGCCCCACCTCCCCAACCCCTGGGTTGTCGGCAATGCAGGCCTCATCTCGGTGAGTATTTGGCAAGTGGTTTATGTTAATGTATTTTTATATGCTCCAAGATTTGCTGGATCTCTTGAACACTATTATTTACGTTGCTATATTTTTGTGACTTACAGTGTGTGAACGCAACACCATATAGTAAATAATTTTATGGTAGTATTTCAGTACACCAATGGGCTGATTGACATTTCTAAACCTAGAGATTCATGAAAAACAGAGCTCTGCTCTTTGGTTGTCTTTGTAAAGTGAACTGATATATGATTACATTTTCAGGCTTGTACTTATCCCTTGAAACATTAGGCACTAAACTAAGGTGCATATACATCATATATAGGCTCTTTCTTCAGCTGGGAGTGAACAGCTGGCACTCAGAGAGGCTGAGATAGATCTTCTGTGTGATGATTTCTCTTTGGAAGCGCCTATCTATTTATTATATTGGGAGCACAAAGGGTCTGTGGGATAACATCAGGTTGAAATGATGGAATTCCCTTGTTTGAAGTCACCCTGATGTAATAGAGACAGAAGATTATCCAATGCAGCCAACAACAGATGACTTCTCTCTAAGGTTACCTTTACTGTCACTAAGGAAGCACAAGTCCTTTAAGGAAGCAAACCATTTCATCCTCAGTAGACTTATGAAACAGCTAGATGGCTTATACCCTAAAGGGCTTATTTCTCATGGGGGCCTGTGATGGGAGCTTAAATAACCAGTCCATATCTATGTATCTATACCAAGGACAGCTACATCCATTCAAATAAATTTCTTATACAAATCTTGCCCACTTAGATTAGCACGGATAAATATTAGCATCACCAGCTCTTTTTCTGCTGCTGGAGAAGAACCTCTATGGATAACACAGAGTTTTCAGTGTCATTGGTATTTACAAAGCATGCTGAAATATTCAATGTCTCCTATTTCTTTTTCAGAGTTATCAACCCAAAAAGCATAATGAAGAAATATCATTCTACCTACTTGCTCTACAGGTCGATTATTACATCCAGGACCTACTTACATATTTCTTAAACAAGTCCTCAAACAATCATCTTTATTCTCCTAAGAAAATTCAGGCTAAGTGGATTCTTCACAGCTCAATAGATGCAACAGAAGGGTGATGAAATATCTGAGTGATAAAATTTTTGCTCAGTGAGTCACAAATAATTCAGTATAACCTTCCTGTTAATGAATTTAATTGTGAAATGAAGATAATTCTAGCCATCAAAGTACTAAACAACCTTTGAAACAACCTTCCAAGAGATTATCGGTGATAAAAATGATGGAGTTTGATAGGTTTATGAACAATGTTACATAATATTATGTCTGTTTTAAGCAGAGGCTGGACTTTAGATGCCCATTCTAATCTTATGTTGCCTCTAAAACCATTGTTGACTCTTAAAATCATTGCCTGTCGGAAGTTTGAGCAGATTAAAGTATCACTTTAACCATATGAAAACTCATGTTAATTCTATTTGGTGTATTCACCTTCAAGAGTGAGCTAGCTAGATAAAAGTGTCCAACTGATTGTCATGCAAAAGAGCCACTTTCCTCCAAACACCTATCTGAGTCACTTCTGTGCAACAATGCATGCTTATTCCAGTTTTTCAGGAATTCAGGTCTTGCTTTGGCTTATCAGCATCTGCCTGTTCATTCCTTTTACTATGTATATATTCTGAGAGGCACAAAAATGCTCAGTAATCTACATGCATTTCAGAAAGCCACATATATATATAAAGATATCTATATCTGTACAGAGACAAGTGATAAGAACTATTCATAATATGCAGAATAAACAAAAAAAAAAATTCTATTAGTCAAAAAAAAAACTGTAAGTGGTAGATATACTTTCCAGGAAAAGGATCATTCATTGTTTGGAGAAAAGATCAAAGTATGACCTTAAGTGACTTCAGGTAATCTTTTTGTCTTTGAATTCAAACTCTACTTTATTTGCTCAGCATGTATTCCAGTACAGTGGTGATGGAAGGAAAAGTGTGGAAGGGAAAATGTTATTTTATTTTTATATTCATTTTATTCTGTGTTTGGCTGGTATATGACCTTACATTTTCATTTACCAAGTACAACAATTCCAAGAGTAAAAGTCATTAGCCTGAGATAATGAAAATCTGGAATCACTCTGGCACAAATGGTCTTCTAAGAAGCTGGAGTGGTGAACACAGATTTTGCTGGCTTGTGATGTGTTGATCCTTTGCCATCAGGTGAATTTAATAGAGTTCAACACCACTTTTGAGAGATTTGTGTTGGCTTTTCCTATGGAAAGTAGTCACTATGAGGATTATGTCCTTCAATACATGATGTCTTATCCACAGTGAAGGATGTGTTCTACCTTTGGCTATGCCTTTTGTTTAAACTTGTCCCTTGACTTTCTCAAAATAGATGGAGCATAAGAAAATTCACTTTGGGCGTCTTGCTAAACATTGTGGCCAGCTAAGACCTGCCAAAACTTAACTTTGAATTGGGGGTTCCTAGCTACTGGGACAGTAGTGTTGCTAGGGTTGAGAGGGTGTTAAAAGGTACAAAATGTTCCTGCCCACAGTATGCTGGATAAAATACAAAATCAGTAGCTTTCCTAATATTCCTATCTCTATCTCTCTGACTTTCAATAATGTTTAACAGATTCATTTTTCCATCAGTCTTTACTAACACCAAGGTCAAATTAGGGTGTGTTATAGGTAGAATACATCAGAATCAAAACAATTTAATTTTATGTCCACCTGATACTAATAAAGAGGAAATTATATTCAGATTATGGTTTGACCATTTGACCAGCTCTTCTTTAAAGATTTAGACTATGCTTCTCTTTTGGGGATTTCCTAAAGAAACACTTTCTACTATATTTATCCTTTGGTAATTTTAAGATATAAAAATAAAAAAGGAAAAACTTCCAGTTTAGACAAGGTTGTTTTCACAAATAAATTTTTCAGCATCATTATTTACAGCTGGATTGAAACAATGGGATTTGGGGGTCAGCATTGTCCTTGGGGAGGGTTTACTTCTCACAGAGGATGATGCAGCAGAAATGTGACCCCACCTTGCACTGGGGCTTTCTGAGATCTCCTTTAATTGATAAAATGAGTATTTTTAACAGTGTTAGTCTTAACCCTGTCCAGTGGTAAATGTATTCTCACTAGCCTGGAAAATTTTGCTGCTGTAACAGCCTGAGGCAAACTTGTTACTGTCTGGTGACTTGAGCTCTTCCTGGCAGCTTGTCTCCACCAAGGAAGACTTATTAACGTATTACCCTGCACTGAAGTCACAGCTGATATGTACAAGGCAATGACTTTCATATATCTGCTTTATGAAATAAATCCCTTTCACTTTCTAAGTACATATTTTCTGTAGCTTATATGACAGCTTTAACCACAGTTATTTTCATTTTTCCTTTAGAGACGTGGGAATGTGTACACAAATACTGCTACAGTACACTTGATACACATTCATAAAGCATCACAGAGAAAAGATGATTCAACAGTTCTGGAGAAGAGAAAAAGTTACAAGGGACATTGTGAAAAAAACTTCTAGAGACTAAGGCAGCTTTAAGACATAAAAAAATTATTTATCTAAGAACATTATTTATCATAATCTCAGACAGAAAAGCAGAGTAAAAAATCCAACAATATTTTATTGCTATGAACTCTTCCCTGTTTCATCAGGATTAAAATTGAGGAGATGAGGACACTCCAGATATTGTATGTGCACTGTGGGCTCTACAGCACAAGGCTCTCAGTAGGACTGAGGTGTGCTTGGAACAGAAGGTCCTCCAGTTAGAAAGCTCTTATAATACAGCTGAGCTTCTCTGCAGAGAGCTGAAGTCCACAGAACCTTTTATATATTCCCCACTGGTGATTCATATTCTACATTTTGCACAGACAGCATGGCCAAAGCCACATGTTCTGAGATAATTTTGAAAAAGTGCACAAGATTGCAGTAAAAGACATAAGATTCAATTAGGAAACTTTAATACATTTGCTTTTGAAGCATTTGAGATAAAAATATTTTTCTTTTTTTTTTTTAAGAGATTTTTCGGGTGGTCAAGGAAGATCAGGTTTAAGAAAAATGTTAATTATAATGGGATGTGGAACAAAGTTCAATGAATTTGCCACAACCACTGAAAATATAGATCTGAGGAGGATAAGTGACATGAACACAAATTTTATTAGATCTCCAAATAAACAACCAATTTACATTCTGTTTCCAAAAGTCTTCAGCTGCAAATGAGCCAATTAAAAGGTATTTCTATTTTCCTAGATAGATTACAGAGTGTCTGCTGATACCTATGTTAATTAATTTTTTTTTCATTAGATTTCTGTGGTGATTTCCTAGCTATATTTTCTCTTTCATTAAGAACTCTTTTTGCCTCTACTTTTTTTTCCACCCGTAGTTTCTTGCACAAGTTTATCAGCTTCCTCTTCTGTTGTATTTTCTGCTGAATATTTTATAGCACTCTATTTTAACATATAAAAATAACACTTTTAACATATAAAAAAACCCGGGTTAAGTCTATCAACCCTTCAAGGAGAATAGGAAAAATCAGAAATCCTCACTGATCTAGTTTAATATCATCTGCTGATAGTCCTGTTCTTAACACAATGTGCTTTATTGAATTTAAGGTGTGAAACAAGCAAACCCAAAACCTCAGCACTGTGAGCTACTTTGTTTTCAAATATGTGAGACACACATTCATAAAAGGCGAAACTACTCACGACCTTATTTGCATTCCTCTTCTTTATTTTAGTCTGAAGATATTAAAAATAGATCTCTAGGTGTATATATTGTGCCTGTATTATTCAGTAGTTTCTTTGCATTGATTTATATTGCAAATGTGTTTTGGAAAAAGATTTAACAAAAGAATAAGTGTTAGATTTTAATTTGAGCACAGCACTTGAGGAATCATTAGGAAATTAGATAAAGATAGCAGAAAAGGGAAGAGAATTACTTGGCATTAGGCTGGGCCAGTAAAAGATGCAATTTCATTGATGGGCCTACAGGGTACTATGAACAAAAAAACAAATTTAGCTAAAACTCTCCCTGTGTAGCCATACATATACCATTTCATCTCTTAGTGATATTGAACTGCATTATACTATCTGCCTTCCATCTTCTCTTTAATTTTAGTGAGAATATGAAGCACATCATGTCTCATAATAGTGATAATGACAGATAGAGCTCTGAAAGTAATTGTATCCGTGAGATGAGATACCCAAAGGTAGGATTTGAAGAAGTGGTGAGAGCCTGAAACAAACCTAATACTGTGTCTTTTAAATTGTTCTCTCATGGCCTCAGATCTTGTTAATACAACAGGAAATATCCCACCATATGGTGGAAGCTAAACCTTCTTCTGCTGTGTTTAGTCCTTAATTTTCTTTCAACATGAATTGTAAGACAACTGTGCTGTCTCTATGGACATTCTGCTGTGAATAGTTTAAGCATGAGTGTGAGGCTGGGGTTCCCAACTGAGTGTCCTACCCTAGATGTGCCTTCAGGGCACTGCAGGCAGGATCCTTCTCTCTTTTAAGACCTTCAGCAGCACTATACAGGGATTTCTTTGCAGAAAGGGCATCTGCAACATTTCTAGAATTTCTGACCTGCACAGGACAAGGTTTGTTTTCAGCATCACCTGTGATTCTTTGGGAGGATTAAATGCAAAAGGAATTAGAACCTCACCTGGAAGACGGGATCCAGATCACTGAAACAGTGCTTGAAATATTTAACACTAAACTTCATTTGCATTCATCATAAATGGGGCATAAGTCACAATCAGGGCTTTCCAGAGTAGATGTTCATGGGTTAGCAGGGTATTGAACAAATTAGAGCACACATCTCTCCTGGTATGGTGGTTTAAGCTCTCAGTGGAGAAAAAGAGAAATTGAACAACAAAAATCTCAACTAACTGGAACAGGTAGTGGAAACTAAGCTAAAGCAAGGCTGCTCTGGCAGCCCATATGTGTGTTAGGAGAGGGATTGTGGGAGTATTTTCCTTTGTTCCCTTCCCCAAACTTTAATTACCCAATAAAGGAGCAGGACCAGGCACTCCACACATGGTCCCCCACAGCAGCCAATGTGAGAAAGTGGGAGCAGGATCTGTGCTATGGCATGTAGTGAGGAGAGAGCAGATCCCCATCCTACACAGCTGAGCAAACCCAGCTCCTGAACACTCCAGCCAGCCTCTCACATCCCATAGCCAAGCTGGCCCTGAGAACCAAAGCCTCCTGGCTCACACCCCGAGCTACCTGCCTGCTGCTGGATCCTCCTGAACAAGCAATGGGAGCAGGCAGGGTTGTCTGTACCAGACTGCAATAGGTGGCAGACAGCAGTGTTTTTAGTTCTTGTCTCTGGTCTGGCCAGGAGAAACTGAGTTTCCTTCCCATAGCAGCATCTTCAGGCAATTAGCAAGACCCTGTCTCCATCAGCAGAGTGAGCCTATTAAATTCTCATGGGTTTGGCAGCTCCTTAGCTATGGCTCCCTGCCTTGGGTTATGCCTGGAACAGGAGGGTGTGAATTACCCTTTTATTCTGGCATGGTTCAAACCAACAACTTCCAGTTAACAGGAGAATGAATGAAGAAATAATGCAAATAAATAAGTCAATTGCTTGCGTCTCTTGAAGTAATTACTGAAGGAGAAGATGGAGCTATTTCATTATCTGGCTTCTGCCACATTGAAGATGGCTTAAATTTGAAGAAATTAGGTTTGGGAGACATGTTTGTTCTAAGTGCAGTGATATTTGTGATGCTCCACTCAAACAGATTATTAATACATTATTAATCCAGATACTTTAGGCTGATTTGTTGCTCTTTTTTCTTCAGTTGTGAACATTTTTGAGCTGACTACCTAAAAAGAGTAAAACAAATGAAAATTCTGTTGAAAATACAAAGAGCTCTTAGTTAAACATTGTTATGTTGCAGCAAACATAATTTTTGAAAATCATACTGTATAGTAGAATCCCAGGGATTAAGAAAAAATGTCAGAATAATGGTACAAGAAATTAAATGTCTGTCCACTTAACTCATTAAAAGAAAACACTAATAGTCTCAAGACAAAAAAATACTTGAAGATCTTTCACATAAACCAAAGATATTTGTAGTCCCCTCTAGTTCATTTAAAGGCTAATCTCTTTTAAATCCTCGCTCTTGTCCATTTTTTACTGAGGCAGTAAAATCTGATTATTAACAAAGGTGATGGAGTGCTTTGGCAACCAGCTGCTGTAGCTCTGTGTCAAGCAGAAAAGGAACTGGCTGAAAAGGCTCTGAGGAATACAAGGAGAAACCAGTGCTAGCATGAACACCTGACAATATTCAAAGTACTTCTCAAAAAGACAGATGGTTAAGGGAAAAACTCCACCATAGTCATGTAACAACAAAGAGGAAACCTAATAAGAAAATGTCTGAAGTCATCCATATGGGTGGAGAAAATGAACTGCATTCAAATGGAAATATAGGGAGCAAGAAATTTTCCAACAAAAAACCTAGCTGGAGCTAACACAGCTGGAGTCAGCTGAGCTCTCCTGAGGAGAGAGGAGAACGAGTCCCCTTGGTGAGGTGGGGTAAAACCGAAGAGTTCAAGCGAAGGTTATGGCAACTCCTGGACACAGCGTCTCAGGATGCAGCCTGTGTTTGAGAAGTGTCAGCTCAGCATGGGACACAGAGAGGGAAGAGATTCTGCCCTGCACTGCTCTGGTCTTCAGCTGACCGAGTGAACTCACCCTGTCTTTCATCATATGGAGCTCTCTGAGACTGGATCCTGCAGGCTTTCTTATTGGCTGTGGGTAAGCTGAAAGCAGACAAAGGCTCTATCTAAAAGCTACACAGACACTTCCCAGTTGTGCCTTTGGGCTTGCCTCCTATTCCTCCACCACAGCGGTCCTCTCCCTCTTGAGTCCAAGGGGATGACAAGTGGCAGAAAGGAAAATAAGGGTGTGTTAGACACCTGATGACAAGTATCAACCCCACAGCATGGGGGGAGGGAGGAGAACAAGCTATGAGATGAATCCCTTAGGATGAGCCACAGCAGAAACAAAAAGCTCTAGCAGAGGATACTGCATGCTTGTTTCTGTGGTGGAGTAACTTGCAGGTATTGTAAATGACAAGATTCTTTCATTCCAAAATGAGGTTTTGATTCCCACTCTACAGGATCCAGACTGATGAGCTTGAAGAGGAGGATAAAATTTCCTCTAACTCACTGATCCACTGAGAGTTATACCTGCCAAGGAATGAGAAAATCCAGTTATTCTTTCATAGGAATCTGCACCATTATGCTGTTTTGATATGAAACAGGTTGTAAGTATGCAAGGCTGCCAAATCTACTACAGAAATACTCTTGATTTCTCTCAATGGAGACCACTTTCCTAAATGAGAGCCTTGCAATTACTGTGATATGAGCAGAAACAATCAAATTCTGCTGTGGTTACACATCACAAAATGTCACTGCCATGGTAAAAACATTGTGATGTAAGTAATTCTTAATTTTCATATTTGCATTGGCTGCAATATTTTATATGTTACATTACATTTGCACAAATATTGCCGGAAAAATTAAATTTGAATCTTAACATCAGAGTACGATTTTCTTTGTCTCTGTAATTTTTTGAGCACAGAGGTTGCTAATTCACACTGCTGTGCATCTCTTTTGATAGCAGAGAGGCTCATTCATGTCACTGTCTTGTCTTGAATTTAAATTTAGATTGCTTATATGTGTTCATATTTTCAGTTTATATTATTAGATCCACTCCTGCTCTATTCTTTGCTCATTAGGGACCTCTGAACACCAGCTTGAGGAAGTTCTGCTAAATGAATCTCATGTCCTTTGCAAGAGCTCTGTGAATGACATGTGTAATTATTGACAATTAACAAGATGCTAATTATACCTTCAAATTATAATCCTACTGAGCAAAATAAAAATCCTTTATGGAAGAAAAAAATGTTAAAGGCACAACATTATATTAAACCAAATGACAAAAAGTTTGGCAACTTCCAACGGTATAAATCAAACAAACTGCTGAACACATTGTGCAGCTTGCCAGAATGGCTCTCTGCCAATTAGCTTTTCCTTGCATATTCAATAAGCTGGGGGAGGGGAGTGGGCAGAAAAGTGAAGGAGGAAGAGAATTTCACTGGTGTGTCTCTGCTCAGTGGGTAAAAAGAAGTCCGAAAAGCTGTAACTATTTAAATGTTGCAGTGTGTGTTGTCTTACAGTTCCATCAAATTGACAGAAGGGGTTTGTCTGAAGGGTTTGAAGCTACAGCCACTTTAGCAAATCCTATGTTTGCAAGAAAAGCAGCAAAGAAAAAGCTTCCCTGTGAACATATCTTGGATCCAGTCTTGTAAATGTGCACAATGCCTTTGTTTGTTTTTTTCAGCTGTTGGCATAGGAAGTTTTGGGTCTTTATCTACACTCAAAGATGGAAATTTTTGCAAAAGCAATGCAGCTAGAATTAAAACTCTAAGTTCACATGCTCTCAATTTTCATTAGTTATGTTTACCTCTGGTACAATTTAGCTGAAGTATCTTGTTCTTTAGTCATCCTGGATCAAGACAATTCTCAAGGACTTTCTCAGTTCTGTTTTCAGACTAAAGTGCTACAAAATGAAAAAAAAAAAAAAAAAAGTGTCAAATCTCTTGAAAACTTAAAAAAAAAACCAACCCAAAGCAAGCAATGAAAATACCACCCCCCCCCCCCCCCCACCACCCCGAAAAAAAACCCAGCAAAAAGCAACATTGATTTTCTCTTAAAAAAAGGGTATCCCTACTACAGGTTAAAAGAGATTTCAGATACAGTGACAATTCTCTAACATTCCTGGGTTTTGTAATACTTTTATAGTAAAAGATGCGATGTATCTTAAGGAGAAAAAAACTAATTTACAGAGTTTTCCCAGTAGGGTAGAATTATCAATGGTCTGCCCTGCAAGCATGTCTGCAATTTTGGGCAATGAATGTCAGAGAGGGAGAGGACAGATTTTGCTGTCTAGATCATTGTTCTTCTGCAAACACACAGTGGGGCACAGTTTGAGTTTTGTGGATTTTTTTTTTGTTTTGCTTTGTTTTTCTATGGACAATTTCCAAAAAAGCAGGAATTGTTTTCAATCTCTCACTGAGGTGTATTAGGTGATCTGGTTGGCCGAGGTAGTGGTTGGGGTATGTGCCATGTGGCTTCTGGAACTGTTTTCAGGTAATGAAGAGTGATCTGCAAACACTCCAAGTGAACCATTTGCAAACATCTGACAGGCTGGAATTCACACACAGCTGATTTGCCAGCCTCCACAAAAGGCTCATTAAAAAGTCGACTTTTTTCCAACAAGTACCCTATCCAACTGAAATTTTGAAATTCAGAAATCCTTGGAAGTTTTTAACTCTATTCTTTGTTTTGCTAAGAGGAGTTTCCAAGCCAATGCCTAATTTTTTTCACTATTTAAAAAAATGCTGCCTCCTTTTCTACTGTATAAAAAGTTACAGCAAGTTTTTTTTTTTTCTTAAGTGAAAGTAGAAACTACTCAGAAATTACTTCAGAAGACATGCCATCAGGAAAGCAATGGGAAATTGGATGACAGCATTTGTCATATTCCATCTGTACTTAACTTTTCATAACCTATCTTATCTAAACATGGGAAGGGAAGACATTGTTTAATTTAGGCCTCATACTACAACCATTTAATAGTCATTAATTACTTTCTTCTCTATGAGAACACAGGGAAAAGTAGACTCATAATTAATCTAGATTTAAATATCCAAGAAAAAAGACATTCTGATCTGCCAGGACTGTATGCAGCAGAGGAAAAAAGAATCCCATTTCCCTGCAATCCTCTGCTGGAAACCGAAGGGGCTGATGGTGGATGGTTGGCAACCAGATTCCTTTCTGCACCACCCTGCACAGGAACTTCTCTAAGACATCTTTAGTGTCTATTCGTTGTAAATCACTGTATACATCAGTGTAGTTTTTCAAAACATGCGAAACCCTTCTGCTTTACTTACCTTTGTTTGTTTGTTGTTAGATTATCAGTCTATTCTTATGTGGGATGCCTGGATTGATAATGTAGGATCCTGTGTTGCTACTGCTTTACAGATCTGTAAGAGAACGTATCCTATCTTGACTTATGAGACTGTGCCTCTAAATATTTTAAGCAGAGCAAATGCTCCTGCATCCTCTTAGTAGAAAGAGAATGATTTTGCCTTCTAGACAGAACTGGTCAGTGTATGAAGATGCTGACTTGTTTCTGCAAAGAAAAAATACTTTCCAGAAAGTCAAGTGTTCCCAGATGGCCTGACAGCAAGCAAGTGCTATGAGCTCCTTAATCTCTTCTTCAAGAATTACCTGAGGAAGACCTATCAAAACCAGGACATTTAGAGTGGTACATTCAATATACAGAAAGTCTGGAAGCTTTAAATAATATTTTCAAAAGAGGAGGAGGAAGCATAGGAAAGTAAAAAGTATGAATGAGTTCAAATGTCAACAGAGAAATTACTAACATGAATTTGTAAACAGTTACTCAACTGAAACTAAATAAGTTTCTTCATAAATTCTATTTGCAGAAAAAAGGAAGTGTACATTTTCCCCCCTAAAAAGGAAATAAAACTGGTGTAAGAACATAAAAGAACTTATTTGGTTAATTTAAGGAACTTCAGAAGAATAAGAAGGAAGAATAAAAATATAGTTACATATAATATAATAATTGAGAAAGACAAATCAAATTAAAATATTAGGCAGAAAATTAAAGATAAAAAATTACACATAATCCTGCTGAACAACAACAACAAAAAACCCAACTTCAACAACTCCATCTACTAACAGAATAAAATTTAATTACCAGGAAGATTCATAGAAATAACACGAAGTAATAGCAGGAACCAACACAGCTTTAGTTATATGACATAAAATGACAGGATACAATGCAACAAAGAACTTAAACATGTGCTGTGCAGTTTCCTATAACGATGTGTGGTGAGTTGGACACACTTTCCTCCTTAACTTCTTGTTTTATTTATAACTTCCACTTTTAAGTTACCAATAGATTTTCTCATAGCTTTATTATTGGTCCTACTATGGATAGCCCCCTTTTCAAAAATATTTGTGTATTTAATCACCTAGTGAAGAATCAATAAGGAAATTTAAGGATTTTTTTTTTTTCCCAGAAGGAAGTGTACTAAAGCAAGCCACCCTGGTCAAGCTAATAAATATAAATGTAAGGATGAGTATAGGAGACAAGAACACACTTTCACAGAAGTGTCTACCTAAATGACAAGGCAATAAAGGAGCTATGTCAAATTTCCATCTGGAGAATATCTTTGCAGAAAGGGTCTGGGGGTTCTGCCAGTCCCTGAGGTGATGACTCGACAGTAGCGCAGCCTCATGGAAAAACTCCTGGACTGTGCTCATCGCAGTTGCCAGCAGGCAAGGGAGGAAATCCTTCCCTTCTGCTCAGCACTGGTGAGACACACCTGGGGTACTGGGCCCAGTTCTGGGCTTCCCAGTACAAAAGAGACATGGACATACAGAAGAGAGCCCAGCAAAGGGCCACTACATTCGTGAAAGGATTGAATCATCTCTCCTGTGAGGAAAGGCTGAGAAAACAGGGACTATTTGTCCTGGAGAAGAGACAGCTCAGGAAGGATGTCATGATGGAGTGGTGGTGGGGAGTAAAGAACGAAGAACCAGACTCCTCTTAGTGGCACCCATTGATGGGACAACAGGCAATGCATAAAAACTGAAGCACAGGAATATTTATAATTTTTTAAACTGAAAGTCTGGTCAAATACTGGAAGAGGTTGCCGAAAGACATTCTGGAGCCTTCATCCTAGGACATATTAAAAATATGTCTGGACATGGCTGGCTATGAGCAACTTGCTCTAGGTGACCTTGCTTGAAGAGAGGGATTGGATTAGATGACCTCCACAGGTGCCTTCCTACATCAGCCATGCTGTGATTCTGTGATTATGAGTTGAAAATGAGAAAGACTTAAAGAGGACAAAGTCCTGCTAGGTCAGTTCATCTTTGCACGTGTAGGTAAATTTACCTAAAGGGTAATCAACTGTAAAGGACTTTTAGCAAGTTTCTTGCTTTTGTGGAGCCGTTCCATTTAGAGAACTGTGAGATAACAGACTAGAAATAAATTCAGCCAGTTTTCATAAGTCTGAAAAAACAGATACCTACTTGTGGTGGGTTGGATTTCTTTTCAGATGTTGTAATCACGAACTACCATGAAAACTAATAGCATGCTATTGTTAATTTTGAAGAGACACAAGCAGCACTAGAAAGAAAAAAACAAACAAGAAAACATAGACTAATGATGAATCCTAAAGTGTAGATGAGTGATAATAAAAATCATACTGCTCTTTTTGGCTCAGAATAACCTTTTATATTCATTTGAAAAAGGCTGGAGAAACGGTAGGTTTGTGATACTTCAAAGTCCATACAGGTGACTAATCCGTCTATCTACCTTATCAAGACAGAAAAACAGGTGTGCCCTCTTTAATGCCAGCTTGTAAGCACTGTATGCAAACAAGGAAAGCTTTATTTATGAAAGAGCAATATAGTCATAGCTTAAGATAACCAGGTCTAATCCATTAATTTTAGAAGCAATCTTTATTACCTTTCTTCATCACAGTCAGAACCTATCTTCAAAACAGTTCTTTTACTGAATCTTATTACGTGCCTAGTGAACATCTTTCACCAGCAGGAGAAGGACAAGGACATGTGGTTTTACCTTCAGCGTGGCTGATATCAAACTGTTTGGTAAACCAGATTCAGCAGACTTTATTCCATTCTCATCTATGACGTATTTAATAGGATATGTCTTTATTTTATCTGTTCTGTTTCTCACCATAAAAGTGATATATTTGCAGTCACTTTTAGTAATTAATGACTGCTCTTTCCTTGTGGAAACTCAGTTCATCCTACTTAACAGTAACTCCTGAGGTTACATGCTAGGAACACTGGTTGTCAGCTTTTGCAAAGTAAGCTGTCTGGCATCCCATTCCTTATTTGCAGCAGACAGCTTCTCCTTCTCTGGTTTGATCTGGATTTTGGGGAATGCTTGGGTGGAATTTGCTCCAGTTCCTCCCTGCAATATTGCAGCAGGATTAAGTATGTAATTCTCTTGGGCTCATTTCTGTAAACACTTACGCATCTGCTTAACACTCGTGAGCAGTTCCAGTGAGACCCACAAGCAAAGTCCAAGTGACAGAGGATCAGGGTGTGATTTACAAGAAGAGTGTATAAAATGGCTGTTTGGATCCCCCTCTAATCTAGCAGGGGTAAATGTCGATTAATGCCTCCTCTGAGTGGTCTTGTGAATTCTCCTCTCCCTTCCAGCACTTTAGGTGCTGAATTAAATACAGAATATTTTCCTCTTTTACACTGAGAGCTATATTAACTAGCTTGTGTAAACAACTTATTAAGCTAACTGAATTTGGTAGCTGACTTTTCTATATAGGGAAGTAAGTGGTAAATTCAAAATAGAAGGAGAGAAATCCTAATTTTCTAGCTTTTGAACGAATATTTCACCCTCAGACAAAGGAATGATTCAGTGGAAAATAGCCAGACTACTTACTCAGTCATATGAACTTCTGCAGTGACTGCTGTGTAATCTAGTGCTAGCTGAACCAGGAAAAAGTGTTGACCACTAAGAATCAGATATCAATTATCTCTGTATGCAAACACCACATGTAACATTCCTCTGTCTCGTCGTCTTTTTCTCTCCCTTTGCAAACAGGGTTTCTCCTGACTGCTCACTCATTTCCGCATACACACACATATCCTGTGTATGCACACCACTAGCCAGACCTGCTTGGACTTCTAGTTCAGCACTGCCATCTTCATCTCACAGAATTCCCTGTGAAGCCTTCACCAGTGGACTATTCTGGCATGGTATTTAACTAGCACAGAATCAGGAGAAAGTACTGAAAGGAATGCCAGGTCAAGTAGCACAACAAAGAAACATTATCTCCAGACATTAAAGAAATTCTGAATCTGCTAGCACCTGAAGAGCTGAATTTAGTAAAAAAAAAGTAAAGAAAAATTGGGAAAATGGTTACACATAGTGATTTTGTAAAGAATAACAAGGAAGATTAAAGGAAATACTTTGAAAATACAAAAATATATAAATAGTATAGGTAAGGGTAACTTATTTCTTAGCATATGAACAATATTATACAGTGCCAAAGCTACTGGCATAATTTAAATTATTTCTGAAATGTCCAAGGTGATCAAGGAAGCTTAATATACTGGAATACTGAAAAAAAAATTGAAGCAGACTGTTAAATAAACTTTGCAATGTACATATACACTTGCAGACTCATCTGTTCTACTTAAAAACATCCTTTCATCTCTAAGAAGAAATACCTATGTATTTCCTCAAATTTCTCAAAATGCTATTCAAAAACACCCACTTTGAAGTTTGCCCTAGCCAAGTGAAGACAGCTAATAACTTAGCCACCAGAAAGATAAACATGAGGTCAGAACAAAGAGTGTACATTTTTTTAAAAGGAAATGGATATGAGGCTTGCATAAGGTTATATGCTGAAATTAAAGGCTTTTTATTATCAAGTTGAGGCAGCTGAAAATAGCTATGGGTACTGTAATGTTTAGGTGGTAAGATGTGTAAACTGAGGTTGGTTAATGCTGGCTCCACAAGTGGTTTCCTTGATTTGAAATGATTGTGCTGATGGGAAGTGCACTTGAGCAACCTAACTGTAAATGCAGAGTTTTGGGAGATTTGGGGGTTTCTTAACGTTATTTTTTCTTCTTTTAAGTTTAGAGAAAGTATTTCTCATGTCTGAATTTTTAAGCTCCTGATTTCCACACGAAGCCTTCCTGTAAGCCCACTGTGTTCCTTCCCCTTCTACTTGAAGTTACATCCCTTTCTCCTCTGCCTTGAGCAGTTTCCTTTCCTGATAAACTGCTCCTCTGACACCATCCCTCCTTATTGCCATGCTTCATCTTTCTCTGTACAACTTCTATCCACTAAAAAATATGCAGAGCTTCACATGGTCTTTCCTCACTGTCTCTATTTCACCACCGTAGGTGTCACAAAATGCATAATTACAGGTAGAATTTGAGTTAGAGAATTTGTTAGAGAAACATGGGCAGAGAGAGAAAGAAGCCTGAAAAAAGTAGCAGTGGGGAAAGTGGAAGGTGGTAATGGGAGCAGATCTTTAGCCTGTAGGAAACTATCAGGCTGTAGAAAACGTTTCTTCTGTGTGCAAAATACTCCTGCCACAGCCCAGCGCTCAAAAACAATTTTTTTAAGAAATAGGAAAAAAAAAATTATTCCTGAATACTTAATTCCTCTACCACACCATCCACTTGAGGGCATGATTTAGGATGAAGAAATATTAGGCAGTCTTTTATTAGAACATTGACCACAAACCACCCTTTCCAGCTTTTAAACCTTCAAAGAGTTCTAATATTTTACTCATCAAAGTGATTTCCAGGCTATACTTTACTGCACTTATTTCAATTACAGTCAATCCTAGTAACCTCAGCCTGCCAAAGATTAATACTCAATTACTTACATATTGTTTACATTGATAACATGCCTGTTACTGTATTTCCTCAATAAACAGAAGAAAAAATGGCTTTTGGGAGGTTGCCTTAGTCTGTCAAGTCAGTATAAATGTGGGATATTTTAAGGCTGTTTATACTTGATATCATCTTTGCTATAAGAGATCTGTCTTAGTTCTATTTTTAAATGAGGTTTATACTATAATTCTAAGTACTTTAAAAACATGCTACTGGAAGTTATCTGGCAGCTTGTACAACATTATCTACTATTAAAATATAATATAATTTGCTGTTCAGAATAACTTTTTTTCTTGACAAAGTATCTCAAGAATGTTTATTCTCATTATTTCAAGCATATACAAAGAAGTTTTTATTGGAGTTCAGAGGCTTAACAAGTTCTTGTTGAATCAAACTGTTCTGAAAAGGAGACTGATCCTGAAAACACATCCATGTTTAAGTGGTGTACCAGCAGGTACCTTTGTAATTAAATCTCTTAATTCTTTAGTCAGTATTCCTGTCAATCTCTGGAAGCTCTTCTGTAATCATAAAAAATAGAAAAATAGGCAAATGTTTAAAGATAGTTTTTCTTGTCATACAAAATAGGGCTATGATAAACCTGGTTTAAAGGTGAATGCTACCGCCCTCATGGATTGTGAGGTGGGGAAGTCTGCAATGTATTATCTTAGCTTTAGCACAAAAACATTTACAGAAATAGGTCAATATGATAAAAAAGATGCTGTGATCCTTCCAAAGAAACAGTCCATTCTGAAACATAAAAGAAAAAGTAACAAGGTACTTCCTTTGTGCTCTGTACACACAGCCCTGTTTATAGGCCAGAGCATTCTGTCTGAATTCTAGACATGAGCATTACAGCGGTCCTGAATATTTCTTTTTTTTTTTTCTTTCTATAAGGAATATGTGTACTAACCTTTGATCAAAGATTTATACATGCACAGAGAGCAAGAATATTAGAAATATTTTTGTTTGAGACTTTGGGAATATGGGACTGGACAGGACATTTACATTCCAAGCCAAACACACCCAAGCACAGATCAAGTTAGATATAATTTGAATTCCAAAAGCCACAAAACAGCCTGTTCAGCAATAAGTGGGGGAAAAAAGAGTGTGTCTCTGATGTAATCTGATATTGTTACTAAACACAAGCCCCCACTCTCTGCTTAAGCACTGTTGATATTGTGACATGAACTGACAAAAGCCAGAAAATTCAGCAATACACTGACACCTCATACTTTGCTCATGGCTTTGTGAAGAGAAGGGGAAACAGATACCAAAGCATGAGCTGAAGACAGTATCAATCAGCCCTAGTTTTCTGGCTCTTGGTCAGTTTGCATCCCAAATGTGATGTTATTTAAACATAAGCTTCACTGTAGTGTACTTTGAGGGAAAGAAGACATTATGAAGCAAACATGCTCACATTGCCTGTAAGACTGAAATAATTTTAAAATCTGCTTTTACAAATAGAAAATCAAGTAATTTAAAAAGAATGTTAATTCTCCAGTTCCACCCCTCCAGTAAATTCACTTACACAAATACTACTTGCTCGTTTTGCTTCTTATGCTCCCTTATCGTATAAAAGGCAATTAAACATTTCGGTTCAGGGTCAAAGCTTTCTATATTTGCATTATTTATCAATTTATGATGGTTTCTGTGGACATGATATGGTTCATTTATATAAATTAGTTAGTTCTTGAATTAATTGATTGTATTGAATACAACCTATTGTACTAATCCAGCTGTCCCATGTGTGTATTAAGCCATAGAGAAGACGTGTACTATTAAAAGTAAACTAACTTGCTCATTCTCATTCTGTTCCTCAACCAGCCTCCCCCCTTCCAAATTCCTAGACATGCTACTCTAAGCTATAAATGAAATACTTGTAGTAAGCTTGCAATTTATTTAGCTGTATGGGGAAAATCATATTTCACATAATCCAAATGATGTTTTAACACATCCCAGATT